>JAZHYW010013664.1:0-22099 GCA_037355805.1 Ixodes ricinus | reverse complement strand
GACCCTAACTTGTCAAAGAAATGAAGTCTACTTTCTTTTTCAGTTCATAAAAAATTTTAAAGTGAAGCAAAGATAGCGACCAGGTAAATACTTGACAGCCGAACAATACCAGCAGTGGCTCTTACTCATCAATTCAGGCATACCAGATGGGAAAGAAGCAGCAGGTAATGAAGCGAAAAGAAGCTCTCGTTTGGAAAATTTAGGACCGAAACACCAGACTCGCCGAAATATCAAGCTTCTTGTATATACCTCGGCTCATTTGTGCTTTGGGTCCTGAAATTAGCGGTAAATATACGCAAATGTTTACCCAAAAGAACTGTGTTGCTTGTTGTGGCCTTCGGAGAGCTCCGTCCGCGTATTATGCTCAAAGCGCATGATGGGCTAAGACGGCTCGTAACTTCCCTTGCGGTCCATCGTAAGGAAACTGAATATAGGTGGCATTGATTCCCTAGTCTCTTCTTTTACGGCGTATTCAGACGACTCCTACGATACCAGACTCGGACTCCACCAAATTGGTCGACTCGCTTTACAACCGCCATTGCGAATTACCTGTTTTCTGTATGTATTTAACTTTTCGACAGTTCATTGTCACGTGGACAAAAACCAAAATCGAACTGTTAATGTTTATTTACGCCAGGATTTTCGCTGAACTCAGCCTACCCTCCTCCTATCTGACTTCGTACTTAGCTTTATAGGTGGGTAGTACTGTTAGTTCGTTAGACACGGGTCAGCGCGACCCTTTGTCTTTCAGTGCCTGGGGTGGGTGGTGCTCATAGTTGGGGTGGTAGCCTGACGGTAGTTGGTTATTCATGCTTGTGGGATATGCCAGCTGAGACGAGGAACAATTATTTCATCTGGGCAATGATTAAAGTCGACGAAGGAAAGAAGTTATCAATTAAATGAAAGTCGACGAAAGGAAAAGTATTCAGTAAATGAGTGGTTAGTCCATGGAGTGCATGTATGTTCCTTGTCTCTCTCTCTCTCTCTGTCGTGTATATTTCTTCCTTCATTCGCTGGCTTATCCCACAAGCTTGAGGTGGTACGTAGTGCAGAGTGCTGACATAGAAACAGATTGCTACTGCACCATTGTGTCTTTGTTGGAGAAACCCTTCAACATCACCCGGATACCTGAAACCGACTGCACTTCGGGTACAGAATCCACCAGAGAGGAAACAGTCCTTTTCCTCATCGTTATATGCGCTTTTCTACACCGCATGTTTCTCCACTCTTGCCTTTTCCCCTCTTCTTCGCTTCGCGATTTCTCACCACACTCTGCTCCTCGCGTTCCTGTGTGCTGGGTCCGTACTTCAATTACCACTGCGATTATTACCCGAGGAGAACTTCTGCACTGAGAATTTCGACACCCCAAGCTATTTGGCAGACCCTAATCTTCAGGTTCCCTCTTCTAAAATTATCTAATGAGCAAGCGAGCGTAACACTCCCAGCGCGGGTTATGCTAAAGCCAGATCGCGTTTGGGCCAAGTCATGGCCAGTATTGCTCAAAAAGATCCTTTGGGACTGATCCCCTCCATGCTGTGAGTGTTCCGACCCATTTTGCTCTTTCAAGGGCGTGCAACTAGAGGCCAAGCAGCACTGTCATCACTTCAATGCAGTTCGGTTTTCACACTCACACTTCTCGTTTCCAAGACCTTGACTTGGATATTCATATTGTATGTAGCTTATTGTTTATATAATATTTCGTCTCTAATCTCTGAGCTAATTTTCCTTTTGTTTCTCCAAGTCCTCTATCCAGCTCCATCATTTTCATTGTTCGCTAAACGGAAACCTAGGAGACTTTGTGCGGCACTAAAGACAAGTAGGGCCAAATTCCCATGTAATCGATTACCTTTTAGGAGTAATTGGCTGTAACCGTTCGCTTACGTTTCTACTAGGAAAAATCCCCAAGAGTATTCTTATTACTTTTGGATGTTTACTAAAAATTACTCAGGAAGCGGTTGGTATTTTTTCCGTCCCCTTGCCTCTATTTTCATTTTCATTCATTGAATATGTTTTACCGTCAAGACATAAGCGCGTTACAGAGGGAGTAGAGCAAACTAAAGGTTAGCAGTGAATAATGGCACATATTGGAGATAGATTGAAATGGGAAAAGATCAGTCTGAACAAACGCATCTAACGCCTTAAAATAACACTGTCAGTAGTTGAAGCCGATTGTGGCTGGATGGTGGTTCCAGTCGAGGGATGTGCGTGGAATGAACGGTCTGATATGGGCGCGTTGGTAGTAGTGTCGAAAATTCCAACTTTTATGCTGATGACCAAGCCTTGATGAGGCATAAAAAGGAACTTTAATGAGCCTTTCACGTAGTGTTACATTGGCTTAGTAAATTTTGTGGAGTGACTTAGACGAGCGATTTTTCTGCGAATTGATAAATCCTGCAAGCGAAAGATGGGCTTTCATCAACAAAGACACTTGATGTTCGATGATAATTTGAACAGAATTAAACGAACCGATGTGCTTATGTGAGCCATCAGCTGATACAATTAGCAATAGCTCTTGACCAGGATTCCAGAAATAGCAACCGCGTTTTCCAGTTTTAAGGCTGCAACTCGGTGTTTTGATAAAGGATCGGTTTTAATGATTGTTGGGCAAATGGAAAAAACCTTCTTCAAATACCTCTAGCATGCGACATGCGTTGCTAGTAACGTAATCTATATTCCGACTTCCATGTAAGGTCGAACGTGTAGCGAACACCCAGGTACTCCTACTCCAGAACCGATTGGAGCGCAACACCTTCAATGTTATAAAATGGGTTACATCATACCAAGTTCTGGATTTGAGCACTTCGATTGGCGACATTTTGTTTGGCGTCCAGTTCCGTGCGACGCATGTATCACACCAAAGAGATACGGCGTTTGCAGCCATTTTGAAGTTGGGTAAAGTTCTTGCATCAAAATTTTTGCATTTTCGTTTTTTTTTTTTCTTGCCACTTTGGATCGTTCCCCAGCTCGCCTGCAGCAATAACTCTCATTTCAAAAATTGGTTACTTACTCTATATACTACGCGGTCATTTGCAAAAAAGTGGGATATTTGAGAACATATCAGATGTTATGTTATTGAACGTACGGAGCAAAGGAAGAGTAGAGGACCCAAGACTGAACCGTGTGGCACTACTGGAGGCTAGAGGAACTTCGGATGGAGCTAAAACCATTGATAGTGACGACCAGTGTCAGTGGCGATTAGTTATGAGAGAAATGTATCCGGGAAAGAACGTTGGAATCAACGTTTAATTTACCGAGTTTTTTGAAAAGAAGCAATTTGTGAGACGCTTTATCAAACGCTTTTGGCTAAATCTCAAAAAGATGCAATCTTACATTCGACCGCCGATCAACGATAGTGAGATCCAAGTTTCCTACCAAGCAATCCTCGAACAAAGTCTCTGGAATGAGACAGTGGTTTTCAAAGAAACTGGTGGATTTCACATATAGGTATAGAGTTAAAAAATCGGCGATTCAAATCTAGTGGCTGGCCACTGCGAAAAAAACTCGTTTTCGAACTCGGCAAGAAAACTTACTTTTTTGAAAAATCTGAACTAATCGCGGAGCAGTAATGGTTATTTTAAAAGTGATGGTCAGTTACCTGTTTCCTGAAGTAATCTAATTAAATACCTCTTAAGGAAGTGTGGTGGTAATAATCGATTACTCTTCAGACTAACGATGTGCAGGGCCGAAACTTATTACCTACGCTCGACCGCTTCTTTGTGTTTTGTAAATGATGAATTGTTCTCTTGTCTCGAACTTACTAAAAAAAGACAGGCGGTGAATATCACAGGCGCGTCGATGTAAAATAGCAGCGTGTGTTGTCTCCCCCCCCCCCCCTTTCCCCCAAATAAATGTTTTTTCAATTAAGAATAAAATAAATTACGCGTCGCTGAACGCTTATTTTCGAGTACAAATGTAGAGTTTGAGTCCGAACACACGCCAAAATTCCTGCACTAACCGTGCTATAAGCTTATAAGAGATTTTCTGAAAACTTCAATTTGGAAAATGGGGCCCGTTTTCGCTTTGCCGGTTTCAGCTTAACCGGCGCCTGATTCAGCTCCATATATGGTAGAGGTTGGCCGACGAATTTTCCTACTGAACATTTTAGATAACGTACCTTTTAAATAAGCGTCTGGTTTGGACCGGTGGAGCTACGTTTAGGCGGAGGTGGAGCTTTCGGAAAAACGTAATTTGTTTTGGTGGTAAAAAAACAAAAACAAAAAAATCTTGGAATATTTTTGGCATCTTGTAGAGAATTGTAAATGCTTGCGGGGGTTGGAAGAGGTAAACTATAAACTCCGCGTACTTGCTTGCCGCTTCTTTCACGTGGCGGGTGTTGACGACGCTGAGTCCCATTGGTCCTGTGAAGATTGCACGCTGGGCTGTGGATTTGCAAAACGATCGCAAAGGGGGGGGGGGGGGGGTTCAATGAAGTGCGAGACTCGGAATTCATTTCTCTGTGCACGAGTTGTCCTCTCCTAAGCAGGAGGAGACTCTCGCAGGCAACAAGAGAAGAGGAGAAAAGATGTATGAGAGGCGGTTGGTGTAAATCAACTAGGTCGTAGTTCTGACGAGGCTCCAGTAGAAATATTTCAAATAATGTTCTCTTCAACGCACGTTGTGCCGAGTAAACCCACGGGCTGCGAGGCAAGTCAACTCAGTAAGTGCAAGAACAAAAGTATGCTCAACTACTTTGCTATTTTTACGCGCAAATCTTTATCGGTAAATCGAAGTCGATTCACAGAATAAAAGACGAATTTCTTTGGCGGATATCGGGCGGTCGTGAAACCGTTTTATTATCTCATCCCATATATACACTCGGGCATTCATTCCATACGACCCAGAGTGAGACGGTTCGAAAGCTTGGAGGAGAAGCTCGTTTATTGTTGAACCTGTACGGTCAATAGGTAAGGCAAACTCGCCGGGTTGTTTTCGGAGAATGTTTTGCCCGTAAGGAAGCTATGTAGTCAAGGGTATGGCTTCCATTCTCGTTTCTTGCTTTATCATCAGTTGTTTCATTGGCGCTTTTATGTACCTGATCGTTGCAATCTGATTGTCAGAGACACGATAATGATATGCACGGGACTAGCCACGCCCAAGAGCCGTATATGTATGAGAAGTTTGGCCATTCGTTTAGGGAAGTATAGGAGACCCGATGAGGGAGGCGCCGTTGGCGAGAAAGCGGGCTGGGCGTGTCCCAGGGCGTCTCTCAAAAATTCGAATGTGACCAGCCAGAAGCCGGAAATAATGCCATGTGGCGGTGGTCATGAAAAGAAACAAACCTGATAACTGCGTTGGAGTAACTCTTAATGACTCAGCGCATGGTACACGTGATGTTTCAATCACGCTCATCCAAAATGATGGACGGAAGAGTGCGACTCGGCGGAACGAGTCGTACCTGCAATTTAAGCGCCCAGCGCTGAGGGGCAGGAATCTGCCGTCCGAGCGGTCACACTCTGTCCGGGAGCAAAACAGGAAGAGCGGCGGCACGCGTGCGCCTGTTTTCAACCACAGAAGGTCACTACACTCACTCTTCCAGACGTGCTTATTAAGACCGTGTTACGAACATAGACTTTTGATCAGGGCTGTTTCTTGCTACCACCGCTAGGGATGCTTTTCGCTTCTGGTTGGTCAAGAGACGCATCCGCAAGTCCTCTTTCCGAGTCTGGCGCACGCCCTGGTCTGCTGCCGCACCTCCCGGCCGAGCCAAACTCTCTACATATACGTGCCTGCACGCCCTGCGTTGTATAACATACGCACATATGTATGTATATATGTTCATCCATGTGTTCATACGTAACGAACATGAATGTACGAACATACAAGCGCATATATGTACACATATGTAATGTACATATTACAACGTATGTTACACTGACGAGACGATATATTACACTGCTCTACGGGAGATGATATGCTCCACGGTTCCGTCTGAGGTGGGATGAACCTCCTGCCGCTTTTTATATGCTTTGTTACTCGTGTCGTAGGTGGAATCAAATATAAACATAAGCATGCCTCTGACCCTTACTTATGTTTCTCGGACACACGGTAAACGTCTTATAGATTAAACGACAAAAAATTTCACCTTACGTTCCTTAGCAATTGCGCGCACTTCGTGTTAGTTTTGAAGTACGAACGCGGCAGACACCACGGCCCGATGGAGCAAATCAAGCAAATAACCGACGAAACCAAAGACTACTTGCAAGTGCGGCCCTCAGAGCGCCGCTATATTTCCGCTGGTGTCGGCAGATCGCATGATGGTCAAGCGTTGCTGAGGCGTACCCACGGTTTCCAGACTGGCACCCAAATAAAGCGTTTTCTATCCACGGTGGCCAGAGTAGCTCTCGAAGCGCGGTTTGCTTTCAAACGACCATATAGGACTAGTCTATCTGTGTCCATCGACGGATTACTGGAATTAGCCTTTGTCGAGTTCAGAATCCCAGACACTAGCTATCCACTGATAACGGAGCGAGGATGGACAACTGCGACCATCTCGTACTTACGTAGTTGGTTCTGGGCTTTTCTTTTAGGACATAAAGCCGGTCTGACAAGGCTGTCCAGTCATAAACGAGATGATCGGAGCAGACGACGCTCCGTCTGCTAGCGTGTCAGTGAATGTACGAGACGTGACTCGTACGTATCTCTATTCTTTGGACGGCAGCGTCTTGGCTCGATGCCTGGCGGGACTATCAGGAAAGAGAACAAAGAACCAGACTTCAGAGCAGAACTGTTCAAGAGCCCCAAAGTGACAGTTCGATTGTTTCATGTTTATTATTCTTGCAGGATTAACTCTCTTTATATTATTCTTATTTGTAACGTTCGAAAGCGTGTCGTAATGCAATCGAGGGCTGTCTCCGAAAGTCACGTACACGCAGCTTCACCCTCTTTCCTCGATGTTGCGAAGTTGTGCTGTAAATTCCAGCGTTTGTTTATTCGCGTCACTATTTTTGTAAGCGTGGTATTCGCTCTTTCGACATGCATAGGACAAACATAGATTGAATGAATTTCACCTTTCTTTCCCGCATTTAGTATGGATAGACCTTTCATTTCCTGCGCTTCCGTTTCAGTTTTTCACCCCTATGATTTATTGATATTCGTTTTAAACCTGTTACTAGAGTCACTTTGCGCGACTCTGTTAGGCTTGTTCGTTTTTTCTTCTTCCTGTCACTATGTCGTATCGAATCTCTCCAGCTGAAACTCATACTTCAGCTTCGCGCCCATTTCCTACAAAACAGGCGCCGTCAACACGAGGGCGCCAATCTTACGCCGTCAGGAAATATCTCGCTTATACATCGCGTTAGTTGCTCGTTCCGCCTTTTTTTTTCTTTTTCTTTTTTCAGCGATACATTTGGGCTTGGACATATACTGTGCTGGCAGTCCGGTTCGTGCCGCTTCGTGCGCGCATGGTTCGGTTTGTTTTCTCGGAATACGTGCCCAGACATTCATATATTTCAATGCGCATTCGGCAACAACTCACACGCACATGGCGTCCCGAGGGCTCCCCAATTTTTCAAAAAATGTAAAACGTTTTTACCCCCGAAATAAAAATAAAATTAAACAAAAAGAGAGAAAAAAGATACCTGTAGAGCAAGCCAGCTTCGCGATTCCAAAAGTAATCGGAAAGTCGCGTAAAAAAGCAACTTAATTCTAGATGTATGCTTCTTTCTTTCTTTGTGGTGTGCGCGTTCTTAGGAACCTTTACGTGCGCAGTAGTGGCGGCCGCATCACTCAGAATAACTCAACAGGTGACTGCTCAACCCACGAAGCTACCAATAAAAGCGTTCGGAAACTTAATAACCGCCAAGCAGCTACATCAAAGGCTTCAATTGAGTCTAGGGTACTTTGTTGTGCTTCTTTCTTCTCTCCCGTCAAAGGCGAGCTTGAAAGAAGGCATAACAAGATGCGAATCGATGAGAAGATCCCGCCGGGCCTAGCGAACAGTACATCCATTCATTTTCCGATAGACCGTAGGAGACGTTTTCGAGCCATTCCAGCCCATCCAGCGTTGTGAACGTATATCACGAAGGGTAAAAAAAAGATGTCATTTTTAATCATACAAACAAGACTAGACGTATTTAGTTGAAATTAGATATATTTCGTTTTAAACCGGTGTAGCGAGAAACTTTGTGATTTATATCACTACATGTATTTTTAAACATGGCTGACTAGATCGATAGATCCAGTCGGTCACTGGAATTGATAACAACGCGGAAGAAATAGTACTGCTGAAGTAAAAGTACATTTTGGTTTACAACTTTTCATTTGCATGTAAAGCCTGTCATGCTGCAACATAAACAGCCTGATTTCTTATGTAAAAACGAAAGCTTTATTTGTTTTTTCTTTCAAATTTTGATTTGCTCGTAGTAAGACGAAATTGACGAACAAGGTATAGGAAAGAAGCTCGATGCTCTGACTTTCTCAGATGAGAAACTGCTTTTGTGCCCGTGTTTGCCCGATATAAATGTTTATTAATAAATATATTAGATATAATGTTGAGATTATGTCTTTCCGTGAAGGTTTGATGTAAATCATCGTTCGTAAAACTGGTCTCATTTAAATCACGTTCTTTTATTGACTTCATTTTTATTCTCCACCTTGGTAACGCGTAATTATAGGTGCCGGCGCGCACGTCGCTGCGCACCCTGCGGCAGGTCACGTGACACCAGTACGTCTTTGAATTGGCTGCGATGCCTCTTAGCGTATACTTCGCGTTCCGCCGCAAGGTTAACCGTAGAATATATAAGTGCACTCGCTGCGCCATGGGTGCTTCAGAGACCAAGCTGGGAGTATATGAAGTCCCTACCACCAACCCCTACCACCTAGACCACGAGACGTGCCCATGATGTCGTCGTTAGTAGATTTCCGACCGGCCCCAAGCGTCAAAACACGCTGAAACGTAACCTGAGCGGCCGCGAGATGGCAGACGCGCCCGTCCTGGCGTCGCCACGTGCTGGCGTTGCGCTCCTAATGAGACGCTATAGGACGCGCTGGAGGTGATGATGACGTAGGCTATGTGGAGCGCAAGTTCCGTCTGCTTCTTTTGGAGGGGTTGCGGTGATGTCAGAACACAAGCCGAGCTCTGATTGGCTCCGATTGTAGACATAGTGGTGAGAACCTCAAAGCTAAGCTGCCCTGAGGTCTACCCACTATCCTTCAATCAGAGACCAATCAGGCTCGACGCTCGACGTCACCACAACCCCTGCAAAAGAAGCAGATGAACTTTCGATCCTTATAGGCGGCGCTGCGCAGCAGATCCACTAGCGATGACGTACGTATTTGGGGGGGGGATATGAGCGTGGCCATGCCCTTAAGGTGGCATGGCTGTAGCTGATACATAGAGTTACTATATAATGTACGCCAGAGGTTCAACTGGCGCTAGTGTCCATGCAACTTCTGGGACGCATTGAAGCAGACGCAAAAACCAGTCTACTTTTGTGGCGCTCCTGTGCGTTCCCGTATGGGAAAACGCGCGTGCATTTTGTCTAATCGCCGTTAAATGATATGGATAGTTCTATGTTATTGAAAAACCTTTCGCTAAGCTTTTTGTTTTCTTATTGGCCATACCGAATTATGTATGCACCTATGTTAACATTCTAAAAGGTGCAATTGCTTTAGTTACGACATTTTTCTAAATCAGGGAACGATGTTAAACGTCGCTATACTTCAGGACCCAAACCCCTGTTCCATGGCAGGTGCGACTATTCTAAGCAAAAACGGCAGCGACGATTCTATGCAAAATAACAACCGAAAGGAATGTGTGTTCAAAGTTCCCCAGCATTTCGGTGGTGCTTATGTATTGCTAATATGCCCATCCCGTCACTATATAAATATTACCCCATTGTGCATCTTCACGAGGGTTAAAAAACATTCAAAACGTAAAGTATAGAAGTATATGTGCCAGTATGAAAGGTGTTTCTCCTCATTATTACAAGCTGGGCAGCTTTTATCAAGCACTTACTCTCTGGCGCCTCCCTATTTTCAAAGATTTCTCGCGCGTGGGTAATGTTTTTAAATGAAGAAGAAGCATCTTCGCACATATTTATGAGCAGAAAAGAATAAAGCAGTACCTATTTTTCGCAAATTCGGACTATATTACGTGGCCTTCAGTTTATCTTGATCGTCTACATGCACAGGGAGTTACAGATCCAGTGTTACTGCGTAGTTCTCCACCGCATCTCATGGTTTTCCACACGTCCTAATTGTTCGTTTGGCATGTATATCCCCCCTGATGAAAAGCGCAGACGCCGTGTACGTGCTAACAGTGTCCGACAATGCACAGAAATGCACGCATAAAGCTGTTCTCGCACTGTGTTTATGCCGTGAAATTAGAGAAGAAAAACGCCGTACACACGCAGAAACATCTGGTGTGTAAAAGAACTCTTAGGGGTTCTTCGGTATGTCGAGATTTTGTACGCTAATAAAGGTTTTGAGCATTGCCTAAATTAGTTCTGCTGAAAACCCATGAGAGGTTCCTTGAAAGGGCGCGCTCCGCTCAATTCCGGGAGACTTCCGGGATAATGAGTGATTCCAAATTAAAAGCCCTAGTAAAACGACACTACGTCGTTTGCTTCACTGAAAAAATGGGAGTGCATGGTACCAAAATCTGCTTTCGCAACACGAGCGGAAATCGAAGCCGAAACTTCGGCTCCGTCCGGACAACATTGGCCTCGGGCCCTATGTACATGGCCATCACGTGGTACGAGATGTCACGTGATCCTCGGCCCAACGACGGGCGGGATGGAGGCGGGCGTGTGGCAGGCGCGAGTGTCGTCTGCTCTGCACCGTGCACTCTTCGCCACGTTTTGGTGTCTACAGCATTCGACGACGTCTGCACAACTGCGGCATAAGTCTGCGCACGTGGTGTCCATAGTGTGGACGAAACTCCGAGAGACAATAATCACAAACGTTGAGACGACGACAGTAATTGTGACGCGGAACACGGCGGTAACGGCGGGACCACGGCGGGCGACCGGTCTGCTCCCAAGAAGCGCGCTGCGCAGGCGCGTACGCCAATCACGTGGACACCACTGAGCGCAGAAGGCAATGCTGCTGACGTCATGCGCTACGCTCAATCGGAGAAGTAAAAACAAGCAAAAGGGGGCCATGAAGATGACGTTTAGCTCAATGTTGGCTCCGCCCATGCCGTAGCCTTGACTGCGCTGTTGGTTGCGCCTGAATTCGCCCGCTCGAGTCAGCCGATTTCGGCAACTTGGCGAGTTGCAAAGTTTGCCGGGCCGTTTAAGAAACATTTAGACAGAACTGCGTCGTAATATTTGACGTGTGGTCTTCCTAGGCGATACTGAAGAGGACTGCATTGTTTTTTAAAAACCAAAAATGAAGCGGAGTTGCCGCTTTAAGCATCTTTTGTCACGCGAAGAGTTCTTCATCGCCCATTTGCCTATCTAGGGCTTCATAAAGTGATACTGCTTGAGGCGAAACCGTGCTACAAGCACTGGAAGAAGTTCTTGGGGCATCAAAAACCTTCACGAACGGATTGTTTTTTGTGCAGCTTATTAATTATTTGCTTCGCGTCACTTAGAAATGTTTCAAGCTACCTAGAACGTACAAATTATTCGTGATATTTCCTTTTCTAATCGATTGCCTGGGAGAAAATTCACCCCCTTTTCCTCATAAAAATGTTTACCAAAAGTCAATTTTCGGCATGGTTGTCTGCCCAGGAATTTGCAACAGCACACTAAGCGCCAGTTGAACCTCTAGCATGCATTATGATAACTCTATGATCTCACAGAGTGCCGAGAACTTCCCTCTCCGGAAAGTGTTATGTGCCACTGCTCTCCTTGCACCGAAATCGGAGCCAAGTTGTGCACTCAGAGGAGAACGTTTACCTACACGAAAACGAGCCTGCGCTTGACAGTGGCAAACCAGTCGATAACCTTAGGAACGGCGCACTGAGCACAGGGGTTTTCTTCGCTACCTGTTGTTTTCGCTCAGGAACCATGCTCTCGGCAGCGTTGGTAGATGGGGCGAGGGTCTGCCCGTGACATCCGTGCGCACTCGAGCATTGCCTCTACTACGGGCTGGAAGGGATTTCCAAGTGGCCCCCATTGCTCCGACTACTTTCTCCGAAGCTGTACAGGATCGAGTTCGGTGATATGCAGAGTGCGAAAAAGGGGGGGGGGGGGGGGGGGCGCTTGGAATAGCGTGATAGAGGGTTCCGCGTGTAAAAAGTTTGCCTGTAGGCAACTTGATCTGGCTTTGAGGTCCATTCTGCGTCGCCTTGGATTATCGTGCCCTGTTTGGGCCAGACAGTGCCCAGTAGGACACGCCGGCTGTGAGCAGAGCTGACGTCCCGCCGATTATACCATCTTACAAAAAGACGGCCTGCAAACGTTGTTTGAGGCGTGTTTCTTTCTTGTAGTGTCAAATGTCACAGTGGTCATAGAAGGGACTGCCCGGAGGCGCGTACACGAAGCGTACGTCTGTATATGAAGCAAACTTGCTTAGACCAAGGGCCCTAAACCCGTCGGAAACACAAAGTTCGGAGCAGAAAGTTCGCGGAGCGTGCCGATTGTACGTCGACGAAAAAAGCGCGAAGTCGTCGTCGTGATAGGCCAATTTGTGCTCTCCGTCAGCATTCGGCCCCAACTTTGTGTTTGACAGCTATGAGGCAAGCGGCGAGGCTTCCTCCGCGGATAATTTTGTCATCATTGTCTGCGGAAGAACTCCGCCCGGTTGTTTTGTGTGATGTATGGACGGTGCGATGGCGGTTCAAGGGTCTGCTCGACAGATGTCGTGACGTTCCGATGTAGGGTACGCGTAAGGTGATCCGCGAATCGAAGACAAAGTTAACGTTTCTGTGATTTCGGAACTTCAGGGGAAGGCAGAAGGAAAAGAAAACGGAGTAGTATGTCACGACCTCCCTTTGTGTTTGCTTTGGTCCATTGTACGGTTTCGATCTGATAATAAGAGAGAATGAGACCGAGCAGCTTCTACCATATATTTAGCGTTCGAGTCCACTTGAGTGTAGATCGGAACAGACCCACACAGTTTTCCCTTGCGCGAGGTCTCTTGGGATTTTCAGAAGCTTTATCGCGTCAGCATGTGTGTTTAACCAGCGGGTAGTTAGATTAGTCAGCCCAGTCCCAAGGGTCGCCTTGTGTCAGCACTTCCGACGATTAATTTGGCCAATGCGGTACCACTGCCAGCCAGGGGTATGTAAATGTGCTGCGATACGGTAACGATACGCGTGCTTAGCGAATCAGAAGCGGGTAGGCTGGGATTAGTTAATGAATGCAGCGGAAGTTTACGCTCGCATTAGGGCATCGTTTTCCCCTGGATCCACAAAAAAAATAAACGTGGAACAAAAAAATTTTCTTGTACCGTTTTTTTTTTATTATTTAATACGTTTAAATTCGTCGAATGTTGGGTCTCGTCGGTGTGTTTCGCCGCTGTATTGTGCCTTATGTACGAGGGTCATTAGAAACACAAATTATCCGCCTCCCTGTTACCTTAAAACGTATTTGCCCGCACTCTCTCGTAGCGCTTTTCTTTACAGGTTGCTATATCTTCAATTACTGCTGGCCGGGTTTGAACGTTGAGTCAGGTGCAGCAATTGCTGCCTCTCGCGTGACTGGCACGCGTGGCAGCTATTGCTTTGGCTGGTGCTGTCTGGACTCTGGTGCCGATGTTATCGAGGGCTCTGTTGCGCGGCATAGCTAACAAAGTGTTCTGGCAAAAAGAAACAAAAGTGTGTTTGGATGAATGTGAAGTTCAGGAAGAGGTAGTGTCAGCCATAAAGAAAGTCCGACACCCGTCCGCGTCATGACTGTTGGTCGCATTGACCACGAGACTAATTTTGTTAGATAGACGAGCGACAGTGCATGAGTTGACATATCGAATTTACCATCAGCAGCCGTTTCTGCCTATGCAATAATTCAAGACAGAGGTTGCGTTGGGGAAGGTTTACGTGATTAAAATACATTCCACAAACAACAATATGGATGATTTTTCGATCGCCCTATATGAGTGTTTTCCTTTTTTAGAACGTTTCAGTCCTCTCCCCGCTCGGAACCAGATGGAGGGTTTTAGTAGATCGTACGCTTGCAGCAGGCCCAGAGGCGCTGCTCAACCTATACTTCAGAAGAGGCGGCACGAGCTCCCGGTGGCAAGGCGCAGCTCTAGAGCACGGTGTATTAAAACTCCCAAACATACTGGCGCTTATGTTTTTTACCGAGACAGGCGCTCATTATTTCGGGAATGATGTTGTTACCTTCCCGAAGGCTTTCGTGTGGCCACGCATGTTGACACAGGCCGGTTTCGTGCTCAGAAGAGTGTTGCCCTACGCTTCGCGCTTCAGAGAGCGAACAGAAGCGCTGCGCCTCGACTCCAGCTCAAGTGTTGCATTGCGGTTTCGCATTTCAAAAGCCTTAATACGTCGCTTGCGTAACGCCAGCAGCATACCCTAGTTACGGGGGCAGCCTTAACCGCCATATGCGTATGTTTGGTTAAGTAGTTACTGCCAACTCCTGACTTCAGCTGGCACCCCAATTTTATGACCGCGGTTGCCTTTGAGTGAGGGTTTACAGATTGCTGCCATCCTATACCGCTTGTTTACGCAGACAACCTTAACCGCAGTTACACTTAAAAATGATTAGCAGTTGCTGCCGCTATCACCCCCGTTTACACGGGCTGCCTAGCTTAACTGCAATTATGCTTAAGTATAATTAGCAGTTGTTAAGCAAGTACACCATAGTCTCACGCAAACCCTTAACCGCAGTTAAGTCTGACCTTAGACACACTTCAAAGGCCGACGTACATTTCGCGCTATCACTTCTTATAGCTGTCTTCTTTCCATATCATTCACTTTCCAACTTGCTCGAACATGGCCCGCTCCCAGTTTTGAAGGGAAAGGCGCTGAGGCATTATCTTCCCCTCAGAAAACCGAGGTTTTACGTCGGCTTTGCTAACAGCGCTTAAGAATGCCCGTGTAACTAAGGTATTGACTCGTCAGGGGTCGCTACAAGCTCTGCTCCACGGAGTCAGATATACTTGTGTTCCCACCCTTCTCTTTTTTGCGGCAACTACAGGCGCCTCTCAGTACCTCGTCACGGCTGAAACAACTCAAACACAAACGTCGATTCCTAGCGTCGGAGGTTGGGAGAGCACCAGCAATTTGTTGCGGCTAATCTGGAACCCTTCCGCTAGAAACACCAACAACAGAAATGTCGGTACCTTAGCATCAAAGGTCAGGAGAGCAACGAAAAGTTTGTAGAGGTAAATATGGAACCCCTTAATTTCTTGTCAGCAGTCAGATATGCATACTCAAAAAAAAAAATTCCCGACATCAAATGTCTACGAAAGCAACGGGAAGAACAACAACACTAAAACCTCGATGAAACAAAATATATCCTGCAGATTGAAACAACGTAACAAAAAAAACGAAACACAAGGAAACAAGGGAAGGCGCACAGACACGCAAACTGTAGGTTTATTCAAGCGAAGTAGAAAAAAAACGCAAAGGAAGGAAAACGAAAAGAGGACGCAAGATAACCGGTAAAAATATTCCTACCGCGCCATGCCTCCCTCGTACAAATATGTTGCGTTTTTTCGATAAAACCTGCTTCGTCACTCTCCAGCGATACTAATGAAAGCATCCCCACCAATAATAATAAAATTATCAATATCTGTTGCAGTCTTGTTTTGTGTTCCTCACCCAGATATTTATATGAGTGAATGAAGGGGCGCAACCTCACCTAGCGCAGTGCACCGCAAGATGGCCTGTAGGGGACGAGCGTAGCGAAAGGGAATGCTCCGTTGCCCCATGGCCTGCAGGGGAGCATTCACTTTCGCTGCGATTCTCCCCATGGTCCATCTTACGGTGTACTGTTATAGGTGTGCGGCTGAGCACGCTTAATTCACTGATATAAAAATCTTTGCGGGAAAAAAAAAACAAGACCGTAACGGTGATTGAGGCAGCTTTTTTCTATGTTTTCGAGCATAGAAGAGGACTTATGCGTTAGTGCGCCATCAGTACAGCTGGGTATTAACGCAAGCGGGCTTTACCGGGAAATGAAACATATTTGTATCAAGGAGATGTGTCGCGGTAGGAATATTTTTATCGTTTATTTAGTGTCTTCTTTTCTCGTTGCCTCCATGGTGTTTTTTTCTAGTTGGCTAGAATAAACCTTCAGGTGAAAGCCAGCGCCTTGTCTGTGTCTTCCTTATTTCTTGTGTCTCGTTTTTTTTTTGCGTTGTTTTGCCCTGAAAGATGATCAACCAACTCGTCCAACTTTCTAGCTTGTCAAAATGTATCGTGCTCTAAGACGACACCAGTTGATATATATAATCTACGAAAAAGGGAAGGGAGGCGGGCGGGCGGGCGGGCGGGCGAGGCTGGCAAATTGTCTGAGCCTTGGTGCCGTGCTTTGGCCGTCGGAGGGCAGAGAGCTTCCGCCAAGATGCGCTTGGATAAGAATCTGAAACCAGAGTACGCGTGAGAATTGAAGTGTTTTAAAACATGATAAAAGCCTCGGCATGCTTGTATACTTGTCTAAGAAGGGTTTATATAGAAGTTATTGATGATTCCCAGTAAGTTTCTAGTTGAAACTGTGAGCCTTAAAATGAGGAAATAAAAAGTTACTTTCTCAAAAAAAGAACAAAACTGTTTTTCAAACGATTTTTTTTTAAAATAGGCTCTTGGGCAGACACCAACACGGCATTACCCTTTCTTTTGTGCGATGCTTAGATTTGCTCAGGAGGGACTTGAGCGTGCACTCTACTGAAACACCTGTATATATATATATATATATATATATATATATATATATATATATATATATATATATATATATATATATATATATATATATATAATTTCACTGCTATGAAGTTGTTTTTGCAACGCCACAATGCAATGTGGAAAGACATCAACCAATAATTCGATTAATAACTCAAGGACCCCGAGTTCCTGCGTGACGCGTCGAAGTAAAGGGCAGTGTTTTTCTGTCCTTTCTGATGTTGCGTGACCACCACAAGCTAAGTGCGACATCACGGACAACACGCAGTTGTCAGGGCGACTGCTGTTTTTCTATCTGAACAGCGACGCCGAAATGACATCCTAGCGTATTTTTTAGTCGAAGTATTTTTGTGTCCCGTAAAGTCGATATATCAGTCCGTACGGTCGTGCTTTGTTCCTAGAATATTCGGATCAACTCGAGGCGGGGCGAGTCCTTGCATCGTTCCTGCAACCAATGAGGTTGCAGAATTCTCCGATAAAATGCCGGAGAACCAATCAGGAAGCAAGATGCGTGAACCTAATAGGCAAGGCCACGCGTTTCTCATAGACTCTCCGCGACTACAGATGCCGAACGCATTGAGGAGAAGATCTGACTGTCGTGACCCCTAGCGGCCAAGTTGAGAACTAATAGTGTGGGGACATCGACAACATGCCGGACGCTATACGTCAGCGTTCAGCCGGGGCTCGCGTTCAGCCAGCGAAGTACCGAACGAAGCCGAGTCCCGCCCGAGAAGGCTGACGCCGTGCTGGTGACCAATCCGCGCACTTCTCTCCGTCGAGCAAGGTGACATACATGAAATTCACTTCACAGGCCCCGTGGTGGGTGTACACTAGACTTGGACGTAAAAAGTAACAAGTAACTGATTACTTCTAATCAATTGCATTTCATTCCCTACCAAAAAAAACGGTTCAAAAATAAACCGGAATGAATCCGGAATTTTAATCCGTCATATGGGCCCATCAGCAAACCGGATTTCTAGAAACCGGAAATGAACCGGAAAACACCAGACCGGAAACAAAACCGTAATTGGTCGAAGCGGAAGCTAAACCGTATCTGGACAATCCGTAGATCTTCACCGGAGTGGGTCTAACCGTATTTTAAACCGTATCAGGCAACACCGGAAAATAATAGAAATAGTTTAATAGAGTGACATACCTACCTTTACAAAAATGTCATATCTGGACTTATATTAAAGAATACAGATATGAATATATAAGGAATTGGGCAGATATGCATATAAAGGCCATATCTGGATGGATAAAGTCATATCTGCACAATTCCTTATATATCCATATCTGCCCAATTCTTTATATACCATATATAGACTGCTTTATGTGATCCCATCTTGGGGCCTGTCAAATAGGGTACCCACTTCATATAGAGCAATTTCCATGTGATGCTCCTTCTAGCATCACATGAAAATTATTGCCATGGGGCAGGTTATACTTTCCAGGTCCAGACTTGGGATCGTATAATGCATTTTTACGAATATCCACAAAATATACAATTTACTGCTATCCCACACTGCCAAACGTGTATTTATGTAGATATATTTACAGAATAGGCCACAGACCAATCTTTATTGGCCTGGTTCGGAATTTGTCATTCCGACAAATATGTATGCTACAAAGATAGAATGCAGGCAATCACTAGTTAGAAAACATTTTAACATATCATTCGACGTCGGAAAGTCGCAGCCCTTTGGTGGGACTGGTTGTCGAGGGAGCAGACAAAGAATATGGTTTGCAAAAAAAAGTTTTATGCATAAAAGCGCCAATACTCCAAACTAGCACTTCCGCTATTCAAAAAAAAATGATCAGAAACTGTAATATCACACTGACAACCAATAAAATTAAAAATGTAACAGCACACGGACACCTATTAAAATAAAACCAACGCGAGGCAACAATTAAGCTGTAAACTACTTGAAAGTTCCAAAGTCGTTGATTCTCACTCACAGTCACAGTCCTGATTCACCTCTCTGGTCGAGCACAGCAGTTTTCATATGGGCTTGCTTGCTAGCCTCGTCGTTGAAGTCCTTCCTTGCACCGTGCGATGTTCAAAGTCTCCCAGTTGCTCCTCGCTGGCCTTGTTTTTCCGTTCGGTCCCTAAATCATCTCTTGTGACCACGTACGTTGCACACACACACACACAGAGGCACCATTGTCCACCGGAGGCAATTCAAGATGAAAAGGTCATTACTGCTCCTTGAACACGACGAGGTCACCTCTGTTTCTCGGACTAGAAAATGAAGAGGGCATCATATCTTTAACTAAACCCTCAAAAAAGGAAAAAAATTACCACATAAGTGACAAAAACAAAAACACGAAGGACTAAATCATGAGAAAAAAATGAAATAATGAACACACAAGTAAAAAGAATAAAGACACAAAGGACTTACACAGACAGCCACATTTGGTCAATTAACAATAACGTTTAATTCTGGTCAAAAATCTTCCTGCTGCGTTAGAAATCACCTATATGATGTGTAAACTAGGTGACCTTGAGCAAAGCAGGAATATTTGTGATCATATTCAAATGTCATTGCAAACTCAAAAAGCGTGGCTGCCAGCGTATGTCTTTCATATTTCTATTCTTCTGAATTCTGTGTTCATTATTGTGGATGCTGAGGACCAGGCGGAACTTGGTGGTGCTTTTTCCATTCTGATTTTACTTCGGAAAGCTTCGTACCCATAAAAAGAAGCACTTGCTTCTCTACATAATCCCACCCCTTCTCCTTGGAGATACCATCCGTGTATGCTGTAATTGGAAGAAAAAAAGAGAATAATGAGCACACATACACATTATTAACTACATTGTTTTGTAACAATTTTTCTAAATAGGCCCCTGACCCAGGACCAAAACAACACAATACTTTTTTTTTGTGGGATGTATAGTTTTGGCACAAACGATTTGGCCCGCATTTCGCTGGATATACCCTGTATAATCTTAAAGCGCACAATTACAATTTCGGCGTACTTTACACCACCATTGTGCTTCCTATGTGCATGACATTTAAAAGCCAAATCCGCGAACACTTCACAATAATTTATGCTTATTAAGCCGTGTGCTTTATGTGGGGCCTTTAAGTTCAAAGCATCCAAAGTGTGCGTCCGTCTGCATTCGCACAGTATACAGAAGAGGGAGAATGCGGCCGGACAACAGCTTTCTCTTTGCAGCATATATCTCAAGGATTCTCTAAATTTTGCTTATAGAGGGCATTCACCACGGAGAACGTACAAAGACAAGCTTAAAGGTCGCACAGGCAGTCTAAAAAACCGATTACATTGTTTGTTTTTTTCGCGCCATAAAACGGCGTGTAATTCTAATCATAGCATCAATGGGACTACACAAGATTGCATTGAAGTTCGCAATTGGGTGTGTTTTATACCACACAGCCACTGTGTGTACACAAGTCAACGAGCTCTACAGATACCGCTCAGCACACCACTGCTAGGCTGAATCAGAAAAGTGTCACACTTGCCGAGTTTGAAGTACAGTCGTGATCAATACGAAGGTGAACAAGCAATCATCGACTGCCCAGTACTGGGAGCATCATGCAGCAGCTGACTTGCCCTCCTTTTAAAATGCCTTGCCAAACAAGTGTGGTAAATCGCCTGATAAGGAGAGAACGTCACCACGGACAGCACTGAGCAGTTGATACTCACCTGTTTACCTTCATATGGATCAAGTTTCTACCTGGCCGAAGTAGCCAGTATGTGCGCAGCAAAAACGGCTGTATTGAAATCTCAAGAGGATGAAAGTTCAGAACAGGCTTGGTAAGGTTTCACATTGCAAGTATGCCCATGCAAATTTCACTTTCTAAAACATAAAAATGCATTTCAAATTGTCACCAGGACAAGCTGCTCTTACACAGCTGTATATAGAAGGCAGCTTACCATCAACAACCTTTGCAGACTGCCAAGGACCTATCCTCGGCCTAGTCGATGCTAGCTTCTGTTCGGCGAGGGCTGCAGTGAGTAGACAGGTGAAAAATGTGCAGTAGATTATGTGAAACAAACAAACAAAAGCAATCCTAGCATGCACAACTCGCTAGAGGCACTGACAAATAAAAATCAGAGGTTGGGTCAATTATGTTAACGAAATATCCTTCAAACGCATACCATGAGTGCTGGCAAGATATTTGCTGCCTTCAATCTAGATAAGCTTGTAAATTTGCATGTCAAATAACAAATAACTTAAAAGCTGAAAAATATTTCGATGGAACTTCAAAAACCGAAGACTAGCCCTGCAAATATGGTGCTATCTAGTACACCATAATTGAGTAGAATCGGATTACAGCGTCCCCCTTACAAAGACTGAAGCAAAACAAGTACAGAGTCTGCCGTGCCACTACAACAGAAACGATGGTATTGTGATCTCATGGAGATCAGAGTTCGGAACAAGTGTGACAGGGTTTGGCACGACAAGTATGCTAATGTCCTTATTCATTTTTTGTATATTTACAGTGACAGTGCAGGGAAACAATCACACACCAGATACTCAGAAAGACAAGCACACGCGCTGAACTTATAACTCTTGTTTATTTGACTGCTTCATTCTTTACTTCAACGTCTGGATTGACTTTCCAGAACGTGATAAGCAGAAGAAATAGCACAAAATACAAGAAAAAAAAAGTGAAAGACAAGACCAAAAAAAAGGAAAAGACAAAAGAAAAAACGAAAAAAGCAAACCCTTACAATTCATCCATCTCCCTCACCACTATCATTTAGATAGAAATTGGAGCTCTTTGGTCGACAGCGTTATAGAAGGAATACTTACACACTTGTCCTTCAGATGCCCTATTCTTTGCGGTTTCATTATTTTTCTTGTCAGTGGGTCCCAAATCCTCCCTTTTACGTAACAATTTTCAAAATGTGCTACGCAACCACAATCCTGACAGTAGATTCTCAAATGTCCAGCGACGACGCGGTGGGTATTAAAAAAATGCTCCCTTAAACGATTATTCAAATACCTGCCAGTCTGGCTACCATACTCCTTACTACGCTACTTATGTAGACCAGACTGGCAGGTGTATGAATGATCGTTTAAAGGAGCCTTTTTATAACACCCACCGAGTCGCCGCTGGAAATTTGGGAACCCACTGTCCGGATTGTGGTTGTGTAGCACATTTTGAAAATTGTTCCGTAATAGCTAAGAGTCGAGACCCATTGACAAGAGAAATAATGGAAGCGCAAAGAATAGATTATCCGAAGAACATGTGTGTAAGTAGTTCTTCTATAGTGCTGTCGACCAAAAAAGCTCCAATTTCTATCTTAAGGATAGCAGTGAGGGAGAAGGATGACTTGTAAGGGCTTCCTATTTTCGTTTTTTTTTTCTTCGCT
>JAZHYW010013663.1:0-61352 GCA_037355805.1 Ixodes ricinus | reverse complement strand
CATACGACGGCCACGTCGGGCCCCAAACACCTTCGATACGGGTTCGCGGAGTGTGTCCATATGGCGTCACACCCATGCTTTCTACCCCTCTTGACAATTTGAAGTTCGAGCTTCATTAAATCCGGTAAATTGATCAGGACTGGGTGAGGCTCCCTGAAAATTCGATGCAACGAGGCTTGGCGACTAAAGCGACGCGACGAGACGACGACGCGCGTGCGGCTTCGGTGGGGCCGAGGCACTGTCAAAGTGCACTGACGCACGAGGGTCATTTTACTTGCTTTTGTGCATTTAATTGACATATAACTCCTGAAATAATGTGAAATATTGAAAAATATATGTCTCGTTTGCTGCTGTGTGGTTGCAACCAATGACGATCCTCACGACGAGCCAATGTGGAGTCAACAGGACATGTGTGAGCTCGCACCGTCAGAAGTGGTCGCAACGCAGTCGTTCCTTAGCAAACGCAAACGTCTGAAGTAGCTTTTAAGAAAAAGAAACGAAAGGTGTAGCGGATAAAGTCGGCGTAATTGATGCATGCAATGGCACGTTCTTGGACGGAGCTGCTTGATGCATGGATGTGATAACACGATGGATGTGACGGCACGATGGATGTAATGACATGCTTTTGGATGAAGTTGCTCGATGGATGTGATGGCGCGGTGGATGTAATGGACGATGGATCTAAAGGCGCGTTGGATGTGGTTGCACGTTGGACGAACTGGCCCAAATTGGATCTACTGGCACTATGGATGTACTGGCACTATGGATGTACTGGCACGATGGATGTAATGGCACGAAATTGGACCTATTTGCTCGATGGATGTAATGGCCACGATGGATGTGCTGGCCCCAAACCGCGCGGGACTGGAGTGCGCAGCAACAATAGGGAGTTTCCGTAGATCGTTTTTGTCGTCCCGCAACGCTCTCAGGAACCTGCTACGTACCCGGAACTCTACAGTCAAGGCCATCGGCGCGCAGGCGCAGTAGTGGCTTCTTCGTTGCGGAAGGCTTAGCGGAGGGGGAAACGCGGTTTACGAAAACTCCCTATTAGCTCGCGTGTCCTTAGAGCGCCCGTCACGAGAGCGCACAACCAGTTCAGCGCGAGTGGCCCGACGGGACCGACCACCTGTTCGGGCATCGCGTGTTTTTGTAAAATTGGCAGGGATTCATTGCGCGGAATTCAGCAATGACATTGCGATATGAGTCGACGAAATTTTTGCGTGTGACAAACCAAGAAATTTTTACAAAAAGCTGACAGCAAACAAAAATATATATATATATTTGTAGCATGCATTTTCGCAGAAAAAAACATTGCAGCTCATATAGCATCATTAGTTCTTTTTTTTTTTGTATATCACAGATTTGCAGGGAGGTTTTCCCGTATCCATCAAAAGACTGGAAAGATCTGCATCCGATAAAATTTCGCTGAGCTTTCCTTCGATGAGTTTTTTACTGATATTTTTTTAGAGGTGAGCTTTCTTTATTACGGACATGGACGTCAGACTACCATTTAAAATTATGCGATGGACGTCTAAATAGCCACCAAATAGATAGGAGTCCAAATGCCTGTCAAGAATAGACCAAATATAGCAAAAAAGTAAACTATTTATAGCATATCCGAGAGGCGCACCGCAGCACTGTGAAGAAATTTTACACTCGCTGCTCCACTCAACTCCAAAATTTCCAGGTACCTATATTCCCCAGCCCACTCCCCTGCCCCAATTTTCTCTTCGATGTCAGTAAACATTTGGTTAGAAATTTCTAAGTCGTAGCCGTTCCATTTTATTTATTTTTTTATTTAAAGGCATTTTCAATCAGTCAAAAATCACCATAGCTTCAATCCGATGAGTCGCACAATTTTGTTCTGTCTGTGGAGCCGCGGGTACATCACACATTTTGCGGTGTTCGCTCAAATGGGGTGCGCTCTCGTGTCGCGCGCTGAACTGGTTGTGCGCTCTCGTGTCGCGCGTCAACTGGTCATGCGCTCTCGTGACGTGCGCTCAATCAAGCGCTGCTATCGCAGCGCCCTCGTCGCGCGCTCTAACGTCGGCGCTCTAGTGTCGCGCGCTCTAGAGGCGCTCTCCCCACATTCCCCGCACCACCTGTGCGACTCACTACTCCGAAAATGGAAAAGCCGACAGACGACGGAAAAATCTTGCTTTCTTATCCCGAAAACAAGGCAAACTACTCAAACGGTAAAAATCCACTTCGAACAACAACAAAAAAAAAAGGAGAAGGGGGCATCTTCCTCTATTCAACCAGGAGGCTATGATTCAGCAAGAAGCGGCTAGCTGGGCTTTGCCTGTGGGCGAGATCGGGGGAATCGCCGGCGTGGTTTCGCAGGTTAATGTCTCTTTCTACCTGAGCATGGGATGTGTGCGAACTAGTGCGAACTAGTGACGAGGAAAAACCTTATGTGACAAAATAGCTAAATGCAGGCTTTAGATCGTTGGTTAAACTTGATACTGGACTGCAAAACAAGGTTGCCAAACGCCAGACCCGAAAGATCACGCGTGATCACCGAGGAACCGCCAACTGCGTCTCACTGTGTCTGAACGGGGTCGCTCTCAAACCGCAACCGTAATCGCCTTGCAAACGCAGCTCAACCCCCAGTGTGAATGCTCCATATGGCTCTAGCACTTTCTTGGTGATTTTGGTTTAAACATGCCAGATGACAGCCTAACTACCAGCACTGAAGCCTAACTATGGGACTTATCTGGCGAATCAGGGCCAAGATACCTAGGCTTCGGACAAAGAAGGTACAGATTGGCTCTTTTTTTTTTTTGCTTCTTCGGTCGTTTTAGGCCCTACTTTTTCAGACAAAAACTTAGTTTTGGCCTAAAGAACTATTTTATATCTGGGTCCCCAGGCAGTATAGAATAATCTCCACTCATTTTCTGGTGAGTAAGTACCAGATGCTATATTTCTACCCGTATATACCATTTTTACCACCTGCAAAGGTTTTTGGATTGAGCTAGGAGGAGTGATTTCGGGTAGAGGTAAAATGAAATGGCTTACGCCTTTCATATGAAACACTGCGCTATATAAACATTCACGTTCCTTGTACTGCGACAGCAGTAGGTCCCATAGTCTATGCAATTTATATGCAATCATGATCGAAATATCCGCAGCAGTGTATGCACTGGAGTTAAGGGGCTCATACTAATGCCTGCATTTTAACAAAGAACATGGCGTTCAATGCTTGCGGTAGACTTGCCTTAAGTGTAACCTTTTAAGTTCACATTGAAAATACAGGGTGTTTATTTTTACTATTTACACATTTGTTTAAAAAAAGATGTGAAAGCTACACTTATACGGTTTGTGCAGGTGAGCTATACGGCTAGGGGGACATAGTATATGGGGCTAATCGTAACGATCAGTTGGCTAATTAAGTAAAATTTGTTAATTAACTTTTTAATTATTGAAAGTAGTCATATTAGACACTTGCTCAGCGTCGTCGAAAACCCCTAAATCAGTCATTTTTAGAAAGATTTGGAGCACGTGAGAAGCGCAGTAGTACGCCAAAGTTACCACTCTTGGAGCAGGTATGAGGATTTAATAAGAGACAGAAAAATCGCGCGGACGCCTTACCGGAACCGCTAGCCTTGGACCTGCTTTACGAGTGGTAACTTTAGTGCACTACTACGCTTCTCATGCGCTCAAAGTCGCCCTCACTACACCGCAGGATGGTCAAAGTCATGCGCTCACTACACCGCAGGATGGCACTGAAAACAAGGTTTTGCTAAAGTTTTTTTTTTAAGTATCACTATATATATTTCTATTAAAAAGCTAGGGGAAAAGAGATAAAAACATATTAATTAGAATTGTGGAATGGTGGAGTATCTTACTTGTCAGCACTCATCAGGTAATTCTCAAGCTTCTCCTTGTACTCATCTAAAAAGGAGTCGTCTGAAAACAAAAGCAAAATTCAGCATAAGTACACGTTTTAACCAAGCCAGATATATGAATACAGTTTATTGAGTGACAATAGAACTATACCGCAGCGTTCTGGTTCAAAATGCGCACGTACAACCACATAATTTTCAATAACTGATTATTTTTTAACGAGGCTGGATTGTATTTCATGGAAACAGTTCTCAAAACAAACTTATTGACACTTATAATCGATTAAAAAGATTTTATGACTCTCCATTCGTAATAAACAGCTAATTGTTCAGTTAAACAAATTAGAATTAAAGCTACCCATGAAATAAAATTTTAGACAATATTTTGCCACTTGCAAAGCGTTTTTGAAGAAATTTCTACAACAATCATGACAAAAACGTTGTGAAACATGGGTTCAATCAACACATCAATCCGTATGTTTTTTTCTCAGTCACCCGACGAAATTTCAGCCCAATATGATTGTTACTGCTCAACCAAATCAAGGGCGTCAAATACTAGAGTGCAGTAAAGTAAAAATAAAAACAGTCCATAGAACAGAACGAAAAACAGAAGACAAAAGCTCGACACACTGGAAGAACAGGTTTGTTATCAGAAGCAAAAGTGTGCAGGCCAACAGGTTAGGAAAGATCATAACTTAAACCTTAAAACACAGAGGAAATAAAATAGCGGACAAGACGACCCAGAGATTTTGTGTCCTCTCGTCCGTTATTTTATTTCTTCCATGTCTCAATGTTTAGAATATCAGGTTTTATTAGTCTGAAAGCAGAACTACCAAACTGCCCTTGTCTTGTATTCAGTCTTCCCATGACAACTATCGAAGACATGTTCTGCTAAATAAACTTTATCTTGAGGTCATGTAACAGGATAGGTAATATATCAACACCTCTGCACGCCGCTTGTTTATATCCTCATATTTCAGAGAGAACTCGTGTGGACTTACCTGTTCGTCCACGAAAAATCCTTAAAAAGACAAAAAATAATCTCTTTTCTTTATTTACCCGTTTTCTCGACCATTAGTAGTACACTGCCGTGTACGAAATGTCAGTCTCGCTAAATGTAGTGAGTGACTACCTGACCGTTCTGAGGAAAGCTGACGCGATGTCATTTCTCAGGGCGAATAGTAACATTGTCATCCATGAAGCAATTGTAAGACATTATAGTCGGTGGCAGGGTACGATTTCAGGGGAACCTCCTTCCAACTCTTTACACTTTAGCAAAGCGAAAGCTGGAGAGTGAGGCGACCACCTTTCTAGCATTCCCACTGCTAAATTGAAAAAAAAAAGGAGAGGATCTTCCTCTGAACTCAATCTGTCACCAACTGTGAACCATTTTTTTTTTTTTTTTTGTGACGGTTGTTATGTTGAATTTTGACGTGGCTGAGTTGGGGCAAAATAGCAAATGGCTTTATTTGTCGATGGGAAGGCGCTAGAATTCAAGGGGCTCGTGCCAGGAGTTCTACTTTTTCGTGGCTACACATGTTTTTAATTGTAGTTATGCTTAAACTATTTACTTTAGTTTTTCCCGCCCAACCCAACTAGGTCATATTTCAACAAGGCAACGTCACACGAAACTGGTCTATAAGCCCGCTACGTTCTTACCTGTTGTAGAGGCAATGTGCCAGGATCACTGACTCACTCACCATAATTGTTGAATGGCACAGCCAGTACGGCACCAGCGAGGACTGCTACCACCAGGAACATTGCGATCGCCTGAGAGTTCATGCTGCTTGAGGGGTGGTTCGTCTAGTAGGGGTTAGTCACAGCGGAAGAAGCAGGGCGGGAAGCCAAGCTGCGAGCAAGGAGAAAGTAAAACATGGTAAATCACTGTTTGTATCCTCGTTCAAATCGAGGAGAAAAAAACCCGCAAACATCGTATTTCGAAACTTTCAAGCGAGGTACAGTCGGCCTCGAAAAAAGATGAACACAAGTGATCCGTGGCCGGCGCGGGGAAACCACCCGACGCGCCGCGCCGCTGTGTTCGGCGATAACACGGAGAGCGAGAGTGACCGGGACGTCCCCATTGTTCGATCGCAGGGGTGCTTAAAAAAGTTGACGTTTCTAGTATTTCTTTTTTTTACGGGTTGCTTGGTTTTGAATGTGACGGGTCATGCGTGAAACGACGCATTTTATTTCCCTAATTCGCCAGCCTTGACAGTTCAGCGTCAATGAATCGTAAATGACGGTAAAACACAGATAAAAACAACCTGCTCTCAAGGAGTGAGCGAAAAGAGAACACATGTTCACAGCCACGCTGTGTCGTTGGAAAAGCGTGCTTTGGGAACGGCTTCGGTGTGCCGACGTCCCCCGTAAATCCAAGGGTGGACACATTCGGTAATCGCGGCCCCAGCGTGCTTACGCTATCGTAGCGCCCCGTGCCGCCTTATCGCCGGCCGGGGCATAGCTCCCTTGTGTTCATCTTTTTTGAGGCCGACTGTACCAATCGCAAAAGAAAATGTAACAATGCCATTCGACTTACTTCAAGACCCTAAAAAAGTTCTAAGGTACTTGGGCCAGAAAAAGAAAGACAGTAGTTAATGCGCTCCATATATGTTTAACAGTCATATGAACTTGCTTTTATTTTAATTTGTAAACGAATCTAGAAAATTGCCAGCTTCACAGGTATTAAAATGCAATAAAAGTTATTAGAAGTACTCTACGATTTCCGTTAAAGCCGCGCGCAAATTTCAAGTGCGTCACGGTTTTGTAGCACTTGGTATTCAAATTTAGTACAATGAAAAACCAATCGTTGTTACAAATTTCTTCAGGAATAATCGAAGTGTAACTTCAACATGGAATGAGAAATCGAATTTTGTAATTTAGACACACACTAAGATTTCATATTATGAAAATAGCTGCGTCCAAACGTACTTCTTTGTTAGAAACGAAAATTTAATCTGAACAATGCAGAAGCAGGGATTTTATTCTGATTCGTGAACGATTCGAGAAAATTGCAAAATCTACGTGTATTAAAATGAAAATGAAAAAACAAAAGCCTTAAAAAATGAAAGACGTCTACAATTCTCTGTAATGCGAAATTAGAGCGCAGCTTTTGCGGAGGAGTAGGGGAGGGTACAGAGAGGAAGGTACACCCCTCCTCCTCCTCAATACTTTCTCCTCCTCCCCCTCCCTCCCTCCTCACTGGTGACGTCACTCGTGGCCCTCGTGACGACACTCGTAACCCTCGTGACGTCACTCGTGAAGGCCTCGTGAAGGTCGTGACTTTCACGAGTGACCTTCGCGACGTCACACGTGAAGTCACTTGTGATCCTAGTGACGTCACACGTGAAATCACGTGTGACGTCATTATGGGAAACGTCCCATAATGCAACGCGCAGTTACGCCGACAGCGACGGTGACGGCGACGCCGCCTCAAGCCGGAAACAGGCGCCTAAGAGCTGCGCTCTAAAAGTGCACAAAGCTTATAAAAAATGTAACGTGGAAGTTAAATTCAAGCGTATCCCAGGTTTGTAGCGCTTGGTGCTAAAACAAATAGAGTGCATAAAAAAAAGTCGAGACTTTATTCTAGAATAATTATATTGTTACACTATAGCGATGAGGAATCGAATTCTGTGATTAAGATTCACAGCAGGGGTTTCATATTATGAAAGCAATCTTCGTCAAAATGCACTTTCTCGTTACCAGCGCAAAAAAACTAATCTGAAAATTGAAGAAGCAGGCAACAGGCCGGCAGCACAATGCAGCGTGTAGTATTGTATCATTCCATCATAGCATAGTCACTGACATAATAATTACGTTAGGGCATCCGTTCCAGTGCCCAGCCTCCCGTAAGCTGTCGCTGCCTTCTACCTTGCTTTGGTCGCGCATGCAGGCTCAAGCCTCACGACACGCCGAAGTCATATCAAATTAAAGCTCGCGCTGGAAACGGAACAACGGAAGGACTTCCCCGTCGTACTCAATACCTAGCGAAACACACGAAATCTGCCTTGACGGGGCGCACACGTGTCAGAACAAAAACTCCCAACGAGTTCGCAATAAAGATCAGATATGTCCCTCGGCGTATAGGTACGGTCTGTTCTTATTTTGACTTTCACTTAGGCGAAGATTTCTAGCGACACTCCAATCAACGATGGGTCTCCCCGAGTTACCGCGAAGCATTAATTAGAACTGCCTAATCAAATTAACAAAGAACCAAGGCTAACCTTACGGACCGCTTTAGAGAGGCCCTTCATTAAGATGGGCTGTACCCCGCGGCCTAATGGTATAAATAGCCATTAAGAGCAGAGAACCCCGCACCAGCTTTGCTTTCAGCTTTCAAGATGGCGTAAACCTTTTAGAAAGAAAGCGAACAAAACTCACAAAAGAAATTGACCCCTTCCAAGGAACGACGGATCCCATTGCTGCGTCAGAGATGGTTCTCGCCGTAAGGAGCTTTCCGGCTCTAAGCTTCTTAGCCCAATTTTCTTGGCAACAAGTCTCCAAAGTTCCCTGCATTTCCCTTCGGGGCATCGACGCAAACAATGCAATACGTAAAAAAACAAAAAAACAGCTTTAAATGTAAGCTTTTTTTACTTTCTCCTGAAAAGATCAAAAGAAACTGGCAATATTCTCGAAAACTTGAGTAGTGAACTAAGTTGGTGAGAACGAAAAGCTATAAAAAGGTGAGCTGCAAGTAGCACATTTCTAAATAAGATTAAGTTTGGCATGATAACCCAGCAGGCTGAGAGAACACGGGACGGACAACACAAAGCGCTCGGAGCCTTGTGTTGTCCGTCCAGATCCCCCCCCCTCTGGGTTACCATGTCAGTATTGAACCAGCCCGCTTGCACTCTTGCGTTAGTTTGAATACAATCAAGTTTCCATATTCGAGAGACCATGCATACCGGAGATTTCTATATGCAGAACGCAACCAACTTAAATGGGCAATGAAATTAATTTTGGACTGGGAAAAGAGGATGCTAGGTTGGGATTTGAGTAATAGCGTATCGATTAGTGGACCAAAAGAAAGAGGGTAGAAAGTCAAAAAGACTGCATTTTGCTACAGAAAATCTGAAGACAAAAAAAATATATATATATAGCGAACTACTTTGTGTCTTTTTTTCCTTCGAAAGGACTCCGCCTATTCACTGTGATACATCCGCGAAAACTCAAAGCGCGTCAGCCGACCCAGCTTACGCATTCGACACCAGCACTGCGTCACTCGGACCAATGCGCTCGTCAACAATCTATCTGCCGACGAATATTTGAATTCGCGTTTGCCGGCAATGAGTGCCGTGGCGGCGTTTTTCATCCCTTGCGGATGACAAGTTTCATGTCGCGCTTAGAAAAAAAAAAACGCGGTGGAAGCTTCGAGTCATCGCATTTGGGGAAATATGACGTCACGACCACGTGATTTCTCATTTCATTTTTGAGTTGAAAAACGCTAAGGAGGAAGAAGTGGAAATATCATTTCATGGCCCCATCAAGGCTGGTTCACACGGCCACGACTGCCTACGTCCGAATGCCCTCAACCCTTGCGATAAAAGGCGCCAGTTAACAGACTTGCGTCATCTGTCGGATAGCCGTGGAACTCTTGACATTTCCATAAATAGGCCCTTTTTCTTTGGCGCATCATCCCTTCTTTCGCGGCTCAGAAAGCCTTTGACAATGTTATAAACTAAAGTTTTTGATAGTTATATATATTCACACTTCGTTTGTCCGGACGCAGCCGAGACAACGTCAAAATCGCAGAATCTCGGAGTTCGTCTTTTTTCTGCACGTGTTCCACCATCGTGCAGCATAGTGCGTGCTTTTGATATCGCAAGCATCGCAAAACCTTCGCTTTAAATGAAATGCAGTTCCAGGGCCACCGCATCATCATACGCAAATGTGTTCCTTCTGCTCGTAAAAAAAAAAAAAAAAGATCGCAAGAACTGGGTCGTGAGCAAACGCAAGTGTTTGGAGCGACCTCTAGTCGTAAAGCTGAAAGATATTATCGTGAATGACAGTATGTCATCGTTACGCCTTTTTATGCGCAATAAAGCTCGTAACAGTCGTCAGTGTTAGTTAGGCTCGTCATTTGAGGGTAGGCTTAACGAGGTTCCAACTTCCAGGCATTTTCATTTCAGTGTCTTTTGTTGTATCTTGGTTTCGGGAACGGGCTGTCACTGCACATATACTTTAAGCAGATTCTCTCGAACCTCAAGGGTGCGTGTGTTTGGGAAGGGGGGGGGGGGGTACTATCAAATTATGAGCCGTAAAAAGGGGTTAAGGAGGACGGCGCGTGAAGACGGCGAGGTTGGATGAGTCGGTGCCAATTAGGTCGGAGCAGGAGACTGCAAGTTCGGCTCCTCTCGCCGGGGTTAATTCGCAATTTAATGGTGGAGCGGCTGTGCGAGACGACATTCACGAACACGGCGCCAAGCCGGGAGTCACAGTAACAAAAATAATAATAATAATAAAAAAAGAGGAAGGTTGGCGGCGATAAGGAATGGGTCACGCGTGGAGCTGACACTTTGAGTTTCGCCTGACGCCAGGGGGTTGCGAGTCGCCTTGGAAGGGTTTAGTTTCGAGCGCGAAGATTGGGATCACGGCGGGGCACGTGGGGAAACTTTGGAGTTACGATGGGGAAACGTACAGTAGAAGAGTGGCCTAGAGCGTATTTTAATGTCGGTACTCATTGCAAGATGGAAGATAGGAGACCAGCAGGGAAGAAGGAGAAGAGTATATAGGAAGGAAACTCCGGAGTATTCCGAGACGGTTCCTGTTTATATTGTCTAGAGCTAGAGCCGCTGAGTTTGACCATTATACCGGCTAGAAGACAGGGACTGCGCATGACGTCATCGTTGGTCCATCTCCGACCCGCCCCTAGCGGCAAACGCGCTAAGCACGCTCGGCGAGAGTCGACGCGAAGTGGCAGACGCGTTCGGTGTGGCTTCGCAGAATGCGTCGCGTTCGTTGTGAAACGAGGGGCAAGACGCGATAGCTGCTGACGCTACGCAGAGTGCAGGTCCGTCCGCTTCTTTTGCAAGGATTGCGGTGACGTCAGAACGACGCCGAGTTTTGATTGGCTTTGATTGAAAGGATAGTGGGTAGACCTCAATGCTGGATGCCTCGAGGTATGCCCACTATTTCTTTTTCGATCAACCAATAACAGCTTGGCGTTCTGACATCATCGGAACCCATGTGCAAGAAGAAGGACAAACTTGCGTTCCGTATAGGCAGCACTGCGTGGGTCCACTAGTGATGGCTTTTGGAGGAGAAAGGTACAGGTGTTGTCTTCTTGGTGGTACTGGTTTGACACATTCATCCGCCAGAGTAACGATCTTACACTCCGTTTCACTTTATGTCCGGCCTTAGCCAAAGCCTCCACGAAACGCACCCAATCAAGTGGCGGGAAAAACATGGCGCTGCTTGCACTGCGACGGGGTAGCTATGCGGAGCGCAAATTCGTCTGCTTCTTGCCGAGGGGTTCCGGTGACGTCAAAACGATCCCGATTTGTGATTAGGTTTGATTGTAGGATAGTGGGTAGACCTCAAAGTAAGCTACGTTGAGGTGTGCCCACTGTCCTTTACAGAGCCAATCAGGAGATCGGCGTTCTGACGTCTCCACAACCCCTGCAAAGAAGCAGACGAAACATGCGCTCCACATAGCTTCACCCGACGGCTTTATTGAATCGAAGATATCGCTCCATTCATTCGAGCATGTTCCTTAAGTTTGGGACATGGTATGGTACCGTCAATCTACAGGGTGAAACAAGGAGACGGCAGGCTCTTTAAATCGACTGGAAAATTCGGTTTCTTAACCTATCGCGCTACGCCTTTGTGCAGCGTTGCCCACAGATGGTGCATTTGTTTTGTAAAATTTGCAAAGAACGAACTTACCTGAGGAAAAAGTAAAGAAAGAAAAAGGCTTAGCTCCTATGGAAACGCAGCGACGCCACCGGTCTGCAAACAACACGGCGCCGTTTCGCACGGGAGACAAGATATGGCGCGAGCGGTCGCGACGCCAACTGCCGCCAACGAACGAGCAGACGACGCCGAGAGCCGGCGTGTTTAGAAGACAAGGAGCTGCAGTTCCTTGTTACCGCGCCTGTTTTTGTTTCTGCGACTGTCGCCGCCTGCGGAACGCGAGCCGCTTTTGAGTCGAAAGGATCGTCTGCTAAAGTGCCGGCTCTCGGCGACGTATGCTCGTTCGTTGGTGGCGTTCGTTGCGCCATCTCTTGTCTCCCGTGCGAAACGGCGTCGTGTTGTTTGAAGACTGGTGGCGTCGCTGCGTTTCCATAGGAGCTAAACCTTTTTCTTTCTTTACTTTTTCCTCAGGTAAGTTCGTTCTTTGCAAAGTTTACAAAAAAAATGCACCATCTGGGTAACGCTGCACAAAGTCGTAGCGAGATACGTTAAGAAACCGAATTTTCCGGTCGATTTAAAGAGCCTGCCGTCTCCTTGTTTCACCCTGTAGTCGGGCTGTCAAGTGCTACATAAAACTTCGCGAATCCAGAAGGTTTTACTTTCATAAGAATATCGGTCACTCTAAAATAAACAAAAACAAAAGGTCTGTGAGTTTACTTTTCTGCAGATCACAAGACAGTCAACCAAAGCGAATAATGAAAAGATCTCAGCGAATTACAAACTAAAAACGCGGTCATACCAAAAAAAAAAAAATTAATGTCCGCATTTAGGGTCAATTTGAGCATGTTCGCTTCACCTGCTCATGAGCACATCTATGTTTCATGTATATTTGTGAGCTTCTTCATTCACTCAGATCCTGGTATTGTTTCCTGGAATTGACTGTCTTCGTGATCTTAAAAAAAAACATACACACATTTTTTTTTCTTTTTTTTTTTTAAGGTGATGGGAGGCAGAACGGGCAGACGACGCCCGAACGGGGTTCGGGTGCACTCGGCAATCTTCGGCTCAGGCAGTTGGTTGACCGTCTCCATGGCAACGCTCGTGGCCCTCTCTGTCCGATGGTGGCGAGAGGCGGCACAGGGCAAGGCGCGGCATTTTTCTGGCAGCCGAAGCTGCGAGATTTACGCCAGCAGAGCTCCAGCCTGTCCCAAACTACGCCGGTGTTGACACTAAGCGGCCGAGACGACTGTTTACAGAAGAAACAATGAGGCGTCGGGCGAGACTCACTGCATTCACAAGGCTGGCCGTTTATTGTGTCGTGGAATATTCCGACTACTGCGCAGAAGCCGCGATGTAAAAATAAATAAATAAAAAACATAAGTCGCCAAACGATTTACAACCACGATCTACCGCGACTCCTTGGTGTGTGTGTGTGCACGTGTCTGTCTATGTGCGTGTGTGTGGGCGCGTGCTTGTGTGCGTGCCTGTGCGGGTGTGCGTGTGCAAGCGTGTGTGTGGGTGCGCGCGCGTGTGTGCGTGTGTGTGTGTGTGTCTGTCCGAAGAGTTAACATTTTTTCACAGTACTGGGTTAACGAACTGGTCGCGTGCGGGAATATATCAAAATCGCATTTACTGGAATTAGTTGACGAAAATATTGACGTGTGTAAGATATGCGCGAAATATCGCGGGAAGCTTAAGAACGACACTCAGTGTTCAGCCCTCTCCGGTGGCAAGGCACCATGAGAAAAGTGTGCAAATTTTACAACCTGTCAATTTTACAGATCACCCACTGTGAATTGCGAAACGTACGGATTTAGAAATGATAACTTCCTTCGTTGTACTGAAGCTGACTTATAATCTCAAGAATGAAACTCACTCCGAGTCTTAACGTTCCTGTCCAGCACATGGCGGCCCAATCACAGCAATAATCTCAGTTTATATATTTAATGAGAAGAAAAAAATGACAGGTTAAACAAAAGATAAAACAAAAAATATCTCCGGGGAGAAAAGGAGTAGCAACCAAGCTATATATTTGTTTCTTCTTCCGATTGACTGGACGTTCCAGACATGAAAGAAAAAGGCTGGGGATTGAATTTCGCGCCAGTGTTTTTAATCTATCCATAATAACCGAGAGTTTGATTAAAGATAAATTAAGCACTCATCAGATTTCGCTCGTTCCGCTTTTTTTAAATTTTGAGTTGATCTTGTGGAAAGTACCGGCTCTTCTTCGATAAAACAAAACTACTAATGAAACAAATATCACCAATCCCCTGACCATCGCGCTTTCCGTAATACATCGAAGTTGGAGACAAGCGCGCGGTACTAATTTTACGAAGTGTGTTTTTGCGATATGTTTTATTTTTTTATTACGCGTCCGTCTTCATTAGCACACTGCGGATTTACCATATGCATCGGTCGAAATGAGGAATAATTATGCTCCGATTTCCGAAAAGAACAAAAGCATAAACTAAGACGTTTCTTTTTTCTTTTTGCTAGATTAAACGAAAAGATAAATAAAAAATCCTAGTTTCTCTCTTTTATCATTTCTACTTTTTTTTCGTATTTGTCACAAAACAATCACGGCAGTGTTTCTACATCAATACGCCACCATTTGTTTTTGTCCCAGCCTATCTATAGTCATGGACGGCTTAAGAAAGGCATGAGGCGTGGCTTATTATGTTAATTTATGCTACTTGCTTCGTGATTGGTTCTTCGGCCTTCTTGTAGATTAACGCTACAATCTGATTGGCTGTGAAACTATAATAAGATTCTCGGGACTGTGAAAGTCTAGCGTTTCTGAAGTTGTTTGTGATTCTATACAAGGTGCTTCGTTTTAAACTTCACCAATTTAAAAAAGAAAAGAAGATATTTGTGAAAGCTACACTGTAGCGGTTTGGACAAATGAGCTATACGGCCAGGGGGACGTTATGTAATTGGCTATAATCGTCAACCATAAGTGAAATAAGGAACTAATATTTTCTAATTACCTTTTAATAAGGGAAAATAGACATGTTCGGTTCCAAATAGAAACTTGCCGAGCGTCATCGAAAACTACTTAATCAGTCAATATTAGAAAGCGACTTTGAGCACGTGGGAAGCATACTATAGTAAGCTAAAGTTACCAATCGTACAGTAGGCACTAGCGTTGAGAAAATACGAATGACATGAGTGACGGAAAAATTGCGAGGGCGTGTTATCGCAAGGGTAGCCTTGCTCGTGTTGCATGCGTGGTAAACTTTAGGGCTACACCGTGCTTCTTACGTGCTCCAAATATATCTAGTATTGACTGATTTGGTGGTTTTTCGACTACGCTCAGCAAGCTTTCTTTAGAGCTATATGTTTATTTTCGATAATCAAACGTTATTTACCATATTTTCGGTTCATTAGCCGACTGATCGTTACCATTACCTTCCTATACTATATCACTCTGGCCATATCACTCCCCTGCACAATCCGCATTAATGTAGCTTTCACGTTTTTTTATATTTTTTAAACAAATCTGTTAATCTTTTGGAAGAAACACCTATTACGACAGCCTGAAGCGTGCGTGGAAAGTCTCGTTATCTTTGCAGAATAGAGAAGAGCGTTACGTATGGTCGGAGACAACGAGCCGTGATTAAAACTTGATCCGCACAATATCAGAACCTCACTGACCCCTTCTGAGCATTCAGCCCATTTCTGAATCCATACAACGAAGCAAGCACACACACACACACACACAATAAACAAAACAAAAAAAAGGTGGGCGGATACCGCTTAAGATTGTAGAAAACGATTTGTTAGTTTCGAACGTGGAAGCATGCACGTAACGGAAAATTTTATTCCTAGGATGCCCCATTATGAATTTACCATTTGGCTGGCGCAATAAAAGACACTTTCCAAAATGTCAGCGCCAACCCCTGTCCGCCATTGCTTGATCACGTGCCATGAGCATGTATTGGCCACGAAGGTGACGTCAGCGTTCGGCGATGACTCGGATCCAATCAGGCGCTTAGTGTCCAAGGGATGGATGGAAGGTAATGGCTATACCCTTTGTAGCGGGCGGCAGCTTGCGCCACCTAGCCTAACATTTCGTCATCTTTACGCCATAGCTTGGCGCCACCAAACTATGGCGACAGCCAATGCTGCTCGACGGACTTTTAAGAAGCATTTAGTTTGTATCGGAGCATGGCGACAACACGCAAATCCTTGGGGTTTGGCGTTCCACGACAGGTAATACCATCAAAATCTTATGCATAACCGGCATTACTTTTTTTTGACTAAAAATAGCATTTTGTTTGCGGGCCACTTTTGGGTTGCCGCCATCCTGTCAGCGGAAACACTGACTTTTCGATTATTCACATTTTACGCACGTTGATTAGCGGGCGAAGCAACCGAGTTTTCGCCGGAAAGCTAAGAAATTGAGAGCGTAAGCACATTATTTAAAACAATAATGGCCTCCTCGGGGAAAAACTGGTAACGAGCCGGGCAAAAACGTCAACTTTGCTGTAAGAGCGACGCGCTGTAGATGGCCAAAATGTGAGTTCAAAGCTGCCACAAAGCAAAAAAACCTTTTGGGAAAGAAGACGTTTGCTCAAAGGGTCGAGGTGCAAAATTAACAGTGTACATCATGAGGCTATAAAGCCCAGGACAAAGGCGTAATCGTTCGTCGGCTTTTTGTATTTGTTCCAGAGATTTTCCCCTGCATTCCCGGCAGTGACAATGTGACGCCTAATGGACTTTTTTTTTATTTATTTTTTCTAAAGTTCAGCGATAAAAGATGCACTTCGCGCTTCCTACAAGAAACATCAATCTTTGAAGCGGCAACTACGTGACGGTAGAGGTTCTAGGACGCGATTGGCGGTGCACAGCTGCAGAATGAACTGAAAGACTCCATTTTGTTTCAGCGAAATTAGCTTCGTCATGCTTGTTGTTATTTTTAAAAGAAAGCATGTAGGGACAATTCATTCTTTTCAAGTAACGAGCGCCGTCTGGATTGTTGTCTGCGAATTACAAATGAAGGGTAGCGGAACATATGCCTCCACCCGTCAGAACACAATGGCCTCTTGCAATTAATTTGATCGGTTTTCATTACTTTTTTTTTCTCCGGCCCGTTAAGGCCCAGCCAACGCTAGAACTGCCACTGGCCGTGCCGAGCCCACTCACGGCAAATTATGAACTATGCGGAGCGTAAGTTTGTCTGCTTCTTTAGCAGGGGTTGCGGTGACGTCAGAACGCCGAGCCGTGATTGGTTCTTATTGGAAGGATAGTGGGTAGACCTCAAGGCAGCTAGCATTGAGGTCTACCCACTATCCTTCCAATCGGAGCCAATCAGAGCTCGACGTTCTGACGTCACCGCAACCCCTGCAAAAGGAGCCGTCGAACTTAATAGCGCTCCACATAGTCACTGACAACCTAAGAAACGCAGAGCGTGGCTCATTATGTTAATCTATATGCCACTTGCTTAGTGATTGGTTTTTTCGCATTCCTATCGGCTAATGTAGCAATCTTATTGACTGTTGAACGATAATGAGATGATTGAGACTCGGCACGCCGTGCGTTTAAGCATTCCTCACTATAACTGTCTGGACGTCTTCGAGGAATTCAACAAAAGCGCGGCTCGACAGCGGCTTCAAGCGTTAAACGGTTAAGTACAAAAAGCTGTGAAGTTACATAAAAAATCATGAGCCCTTCCACTCTGTGAAGGTGGATGACCAGCGAAGCTGTTTAGCACACGACACAGACCCGCCCCGAGGAGCCGGAGGAAACTAGACACATGCGACGGGATCGCCACCCGACGTAAAGTTGACACGCGCGACGGGACCGCCACCACGGGAGAGCGGAAGGAAAGGAAACTGGGCATGCAAGCGCTTTAAACGATGACATAGGGAGGGCGGTGCGAGCGTAGACATGGCCGACGCGGGTCGCACAGCGGCAAATCTTGGAGAAACCTTTATTACCTACCTCAGTGTTTACTGATCTTGAAAATGAGGCCTATTGATAACTAATCTACCGGAAATGAATATCCAAATGACGAGACGTATAAACTATTGCATAGAATGAAGCTATTTTGCATCAAAATCGGGACCTGAGTTTTTGTTGACGCACATGAAAAATCCACGGAACCCTAGCCATAAACAGCTTCGCTGTAAAAAGGGGACACGTGATGTAGTTCGCCGTTCGTTGTTTACGACCAATCACCTATTCGCCGTCCTTGCAAAGACCAATCCAATTCCTCCGCTATGGACGACAGAAGTCAGCCTCGAGCTCTGAAGGCGCTGGAGGTGACCCAGATCCGTACGACAACGAAGATTGTGCCTTCTGACGTTGACTATATCAAGGAAAACAAAGTCCTCACAGTCGGCTAGAGGGAACAGAATACAAGAAAACACACACAGAAAGAAAAACCGCGAGGCCGCTACGTATCCGAGCGTACGCCGCCACGCGGACAAAGCGACATCGTGGTCAAATAACCATCAGCGAACTCCGCCACCTCCGGATGGGCCCTAGCGAATCGCGAAGAGTAAAGCGAGGAGAAAAAGGCCAACAGAAAGAAACAAGAGGCTTCATGTTGCAAGGGGGGGGGGAGCGGGGAGAACGGTAGCCTCGAACGGATCCGTCACGACGACGACGGGAGGAAGACGCCGTCAAATATTTACACGCGGAACCGACGCGAACGGAGAAGGTACGCCCAGCTCCCCGTAAATTGAGTCCCAACATCGAGTGGGCCTGGCGGTCCTTCGCTCGGCAAACATGGCCGCGCCAGACAGCTGCCTGACAAGAACGATGGCCCGCCTTCTGCGCCATCTATAGCTAAATGTCAACATTCCCGAGAAGTTTGACTTGATCGGACAACAGGGGGCACTTGCTTACAGGGCGCAGTCGCCGGCCGCGTGGGGACGCTGTTTAGGTATACACTCACTTTTAGAGAGCCTACATTTGAGAGAGGGACACTCTCTCAAAGTGTGGAGGCCGTTTGCAAATTCAATGGCGGAAGCCACCTGCACCAATCGGTCGCAAGGTCGAGCGTGCGTCGCGTTGTCTGTTAAACAGGAGGAAGGCGTTAGGGGAGGCGGAAAAGCTTGCGGACAATCAATGCTTTTGTCCCCTCTAGCCGCTTGCAATTGCGAACGCGGACGTCAACCAGGCACGTGACCTCTACCGAGCAGTGCTTGGAAACGCTCTCAAATCAGGGCACACTAACTCGCCAAGTCGAGGATATCCGCGCGTGTTTGACTTGGTCCTCCGGGTGGTGTATACTGAGCGTCAAGATTAGCAGCAGGAGTCCGCGGGAGTGCATCGAGTCCTTCAGAGTCCGTGGGATCTAGTTTGAGCGGGGCGACTGGTTTACTGAGGGGTCTGTAGGCCCCAGCTCAGTGGGAATGAATGGATGGATGGACAAGTCTCGAGGGAATGAACAGTCTTCGACGAGGAGGTCTTCAAGATAAAAGAAAAAAAGCAGTGCCAGTACACAAGGCAGAAATGAAAACAAATACGTCATTGTCCCGGTGCCCTTCCTTTTACGATGGCACCCTGTTATTCCGTCGAGAGCGCTCCGTATAAGATCGATTTGCTCATTATATGCCCCGTTCTATTTGCGTTGCACTTTCAGAGGATGATCCATTCCAAAGGATTGGTTGAGGCGAGTCATCTGATTAAAACATGTCCCGATATGGTAACATACAGCTTAAACAAAACGATTTTGAGCCATCTGCTTACGACCGGATGCGCACCAGAGCAGTCGGTGGTAAGCATGCAATCTGGGAGACTTAAAACCGTTTTTTAACTTGTCTTCGTTAGCAGTCGCAAGTGTGTGAACCAGGCTGATTATAGAAGAAAAACCCCCGCAGAAAATATAGAATATAGAAATTCTGTAAAAATATCACGAGCTCCTCTGTGCTAACACCTTGTTGCATTTCAGTCACATCTCACATATTACAAAACTTTCCTCTGTTATCTGTTGTCACTATAATTTCCTCGAGGTGTAATATGCCGGGAAAGATGCTCCTTTGCCATGTAAATTTAAATAAGTGTAAATATCTCAATCGGTAATTTTTGTCCCTTACTAATAACATAAAAGTTGAACCCAAAGGAGGGACGTGGATGCACATGCACAGGAAACAAGTAATTTCTGTAAATATTTTTGTAATTTTATTTATTTATTTATTTATTTATTTATTTCGGGTTATTCAGCAGCGCCCGAAGGCACTATTGACAGGGGGGGGGGGGTACCTAGTTAGTTGTGAAGGTAAATACACTCGTGCATATATGTACCAAAACCACAAGAAACACAAGCACAGAGAGCACATCACGAAACAAAGCAAGCCCAGATATGACAAAAGGCACATTGGTGAGCTCCGCATTCAGGTACCTGCCAGATAAAAACATCAGCTGAGGAAAATATAGGCTAACAGCAAAACAATCACTCTCACTTGTCGCGTGACCCACGAGTAAATAAAAAGAAAACACAGTTGTAGTTTTATCAACTACTTTCAAAGAGTAATACAATAATCAAAGTAGGAACAACTAAACATCCAGCAGTATCACGCCCAGTAATTACTCGAATTCGCATTGCAAGCATCAAAACATTTTCCTAGTCATGTCAGTCTGCCCAGCATCACGTGACAGTCTGTCAAAGAAAACTGAATTCGACAAGACAGAAACGGTGTCATTTAGTAATTCATTCCATATTTAAAAGTATTCTGGAAAAAAAAAAGAGCATTTCAGAACGTTGGCTCAGGCTGTCGATTCCCCAATTTTTTCTGAGTGGTCTAATCTCCTAGATACTAAGCTGGGTGGTTGAATAAACTTTACTCTTATTAATACCGGTTTGGTCATGGTAAATTGCATGAATAAACTTTAAGCGAAGACGTCTTCTTCTGGAGGAAAGTGGCTCGCACTGTAATTGCCTTTGTGGAGCGGTAGCACTTTCTCTATAATTGTAGTTTCTTGTGACAAACCTCGCAGCCCTGCTCTGTACTTGCTCTACTTTATTTTCCCCCAAACCGCTCTCTTTTGGGTCCCACAGAACACTGGCGTACTCCAGTATCGGCCTAACTTTAGTCTTAAACAGAGGTGTTTTCGCAGTTTTAGGACAGTCCCTGAAATTTCGTTTCAAAAAGTTTAACATGCGGTTGGCTTTGGGCGTGACGAAGTCGATGTGGGCGCTCCATGACAGATTATGAGCGAATTGAACGCCTAGATACTTTACTAATTCCTCTTTCTTCAGTTTGACACCGCCGATCGAGTACGGAAAAGATACTGGCTGGCGCTTCCTAGTGAACGTCATCTGGGAGCATTTATGAACACTAAGCTTCATTCCCTACTTTTCGCACCACCGTGAAATTCTATCAATGTCCTCTTGCACAGCCAGGCAGTCCGATTCAGTCCTAATACTATTACGTGAACACGCTCGTTAAACACATTCTCTTGTTCCACACTTGCATCTGTTATGTTTTCGTACTGCACAATCTGAGGAAATTGCCTCATGTGGTAATGCACCCAAAAATATATTCTTGACCCATATAATTCAATTAAATTTAAAATATCTCGACACAAAGTTTATTAATTTCCGAGAAAAAATAAGGTATACAAACGCATTTTTATAAACGTAGAAGAATTAATTAGCGGTTCCCATGAGAAAGACAAAACTAAGATCAAATAACAGCTCGTTTCCCGATTATCTGTCTAGAGTCTAGACACATAATACGGATACGAACTCCATGTACAGTACTTCTAGACTCCCTACTATTGTACATGGATTTCGAGTCAGTGCATTTTTGACGAGCAGAAAGAAATACATTACTGAAATGACAACAAAAAGCCCTATCATCTAATTACCTTTTGATAAAGCAACATAATTTGCACCTCCTCATCGCGATACAATTCCACAATCCGAATTTGAGAAACCAAGAACCCGGAAACTTTGTTTATCCTGCTGTCTTTGTACTACTTTTTTTGGCACAATGTACGTTTTTGAGAGATTACTTCTTTTTTCGACTTCAGGATTGTGATAAAGAAAGGCCAAGTAATCAGGACCTCGCGAAATCATTTCTCCAGTGTTATTTTTTTTCGAGTTTCACCGAGAATTTAATTACGTCCTTTTACTCAGCCAGCTACGTTGCTGTGAGAAAAAAAAACAATTTTAAAGTGTAAAATTTGGTTTTGGTGTCAGTGCACGAGACCAAAAACCTATCTTGAAACTGAAACCGCCAAAACAAATTAAGCTTAATTACTTTTTTCCCCGTGAATGCGTCCTTTAGAAAACAAGAAAATGGCGTTGCACGGTACTATTGAAGTTGAACGAAAGGCTTGCTTTTAGATGTAAACAGGACATTAGAGTTAATTAGATTACCGTCGCTGGTGCGCGAAAGCTCGTGGTCAAATGAAGACGAATAACTTCCACATACACGAGTTTCTTTTTTTTTTTTCTCTCAACCACTGCTGTATTTATCTTTCTCAATACAACGTCAAGAGTAAAGAAATAATCACCTCAGTCTGAGCTTTCATCCGCTCGTTGGCGAAATTACTGGTTAATAGTGACTTCAACTTATATGTTTTTGTATTAGTTTTTTTTTTTTGCTTTTGCGTTACGATGGCGACAAGAACGCAAGACAGCAAGCCTAAATCGTAAAAAACAGCTCTCGACCTGTACTTCAGTATTTTACCAAGTCACAAAACAAAATCCATTAAGCCACTAAGATACCCTAAGCCGAAACGAGTAGTAATATATATATATATATATATATACCTAAATGTCACAAAACACACTCCTTCCCGGATCGATGTTTGCAACTTGCATAAAGAAACCCTCCTCCGCCTTTGAACCACGCTCGCGTGCAGCTGCTAATGTCAGCAAATACTTTCTCTGCATCAAGGATTCAATATAAGACGATAATAGACTCCCTTCAACCCTCCCCCCCCCGCTCCTTCCCAACACTCCCAACAAGCTCCACTGTCTTCCAACGCAATTTATAAGACTGCTCCTGCTTTACATGCAGTGTGCGCTGCGTTGGAGCTATAGCGCTGACTATACAGCAAACACCGCAGAACACTGGAGCGGAATATGAAAGAAAAAAGGAAACAGAATAAAATTGAGCGGCCTGCCATCGGCTATCTCATTAGCCCTGATCGAAGGCTGCAGGGAGCGACGCTGTCTTAGGAAATTGCTTATGCCTCAGATTCTTTCCCGACTTCGCGCAGGGACAGTAAACTGGTAATGACCACAGAAAGTCAGTGCGAATGAGGAAGCTTGGTAATCAAGTTCCTCGTTCCAAGCCCATGGGGTGATCTATTTGCGCACCGAGGTCTTCTTGACTACACAGCAGCGGCTCTGATTGCTTTAGGAAGACCGATTGTCAGCGGCGTGCACTGACCCATAGGCCGTATACGCTGGCAGCATTCTTGATGTTCATTACAACGGCAGTTCCACTGCACGCTATACTGTGATTTTCTCGCCTCAAGTGGTCGGCTGGTGTGAATGTATCTTGGTAGGAACATTCGTGCGGTGTAACGTATTTCTATCCTCTTCGAATTGCGAGTCATGATAATCAAACCTTGATGTAGGCTACGCTATATATATATATATATATATATATATATATATATATATATATATATATATATATATATATATATATATATATATATATATATATATATATATATATCGCGGACGTTGAAGCTGCAACAGTGGCACACCGGACGGTTTATAAAGAAAGCTTCGGTTTAAACTGTTTGATGAAATGCGCTTCGCATTTCATCAAACAGTTTAAACCGAAGCTCTTTCTCAGGTCCCATTTCTTAAAACTCTATGAAAACCCGAAAGATAAATAAACCTTTCTGGGGATCGCAGACACCGAATGAGTCGGGAATGGGTGCTGCGGCTCATTATGTCGACTAAAATACGTCCACGTAGAGTCTTTTTTTTTCTTCTTTTACATTCTGCAATGTGTTATTGAATATTCATCAATTCCAACACTGGAGCAAGGATTCGCCAGGAGAATCTGTGATTTGTGGAACCAAAGAATTACTTCCCCCGAAAATGTATATGCCGCACAATGTTAATAGTTGACGGGTGTAATGAATTCGCCTTTCTTCCTAAAGAATTTCTTTTTGGGTATACAAGGATTATAAATTTGCAAATATTTGCTTCTAGAACGAGATTGTGCCGCTTCACGACGAGAGCTATGGCAATCATGGAGGTAGAAATAAGAGGACGCGACGTACCGGCACAAGCCAGCCAAACAAGAAATCCGAAGTGACGATGGAATTAGAGGTCGCGGACGGTAAAACGACCCCCCCCTCCCCCCAGGGTGCCCAATAGTGCCAAGGATGTCCTTTCCGTCCAATAGCGTCTTTTGGTTTGGTTCGTTGTTGGTCCTCGTAGTGGGCGTGTCCCTCCAAACCAGAAGTCTCCTCCGGCTTGTTCACCTCTGGTGAAGTCATGTCGCCTCCAGAAACTTCCTACCTCCAAGATGAAAACTAAACTAAACGAGACAAACGTCAGTAGCTCGCACAGTGACAGGTGGCCCAAAATGATCAGGGTCGCATTTACGGAAAGACTCTACTTTATAGTCGCAGACAGCTTAAGAAACACAGGTTTCTTACGTTTGCAATTTAAGCCGCAAACTTAAGAAACCTAGGAAATCTAAGAAACTTAAGAAATGCAGTTTGCGGTACAAGCCAATAAGATCACCGAACAACGAATCTCTAAGCAAGGTGCATCAGCATGAGAATTCTCGCCCTACGTTTCTAAAGTCGTCGATGACCATACCTTGAGGGCCTGTGAATAGTCGCTTAAAATGTAAACATGGCCCTATTTTAAGTACATACGGAAAAATGAAATTTCTGCACGTGAATACTCGTAGTGATTAGATAAAAAAATATCAGTTCATGACCTCTACTTCCAACACCGGTGCTTAATATGGTGTATTGCGCATCTTTATAGACAAAAACCCCTGCTTAACTCGTTAAGTTTTTCTTCTTTTTTTCCCCAATACACAAAAGGGAAACCGTCGCAGACATTTTCAATGAACGTTCACTCACTTATCGCGCCATCTTAAACACGTTAAATCTATCTAACTTGAGTCAAGCTAATTTTGCGTCCCGGAGATTTTTTTCAAAAGCATGTCCCGAAATCTTTCCTTCCTGCGCCGTCGTGCAATGTTGTAAGGACGCTGTATCATGCCGTTATATTTCACCAATCGTTTTGATATCGTTTTTATATTCTTGGGTAGATACCTGGCTTATCATTCATGCGCTGTACATAAAAATGATTGTCGCAAGATAAACCACGCAGTCGTTCAGCCACTACCCGAGGTAGCACTACAGAGAAACGCCTAACTTTTCGCAAGATTGGCCTAATATGGTTTTGCTCCATTAAGGAAGGGAGCTTCTGGAGGTTGCTTGACGCCACCAGAGGTGAATCCAGGCTCCGAGGGTGACCAAAACAGCTGTCCAAGTCAGCTTTCACTTTCGTCCAAAAGCGTCTTTTGGTTTTGGTCATGGTTGGGAGCGTGTCCCTCCCCACTTCCGGCTTCACCTCTGATGGCCCCATGTCGACTCCAGAAGCTCCCTACCTCCATGTTTTGCTCCAAGGCGTTATTTAGTGCGCCAGGGTACTTTTCGTTGGTGTTTATATGGCTTTTCATTGGCTCTACACATAACTGCCAGGATGCCAGACCAGAGTTCCAGACTACACATAATTGCCAAAGTGCCGAACAAACTATACCACCAGTGAAGCCTAACTTTGGAAAATGTTTGATGAATTAGGACCAAGGTACCCAGACTGCGGCCAAAGAAAGTCAAGTTTTTGTTTTTTGGGGGGCTTGTTTAGGATCCGGAATTCCCACACAAAATTCAAATGTTTGCCCAAAGAACTGTGCTACCTGGCTATACCAGAGGCCTGTTTCGGTCAGAAGAGATAAAAAATAGCTTGCTACATTTTACGAGAACTACACGCTCAACTAAGAGATTGAAGAAATCAAAAATGACAAAAGTGGACAGGAAACTTTGCTATCAGGCCATGCTCTTCACGGCGCAACGTCATGTGACCTAATGAGCGGAGCTCGTCCTTATCTAAAAATGTCCGGTAAAGGGACAGGAAACCCGTTACGCGCAGCCAAGCGCGACATTTTCATAGTTCGCATCGGAAAGCAGAGAATACAAACGGAAGAAAGAATCGTAGCGAGTCAAAAGAAGAAAGCAGAGTGGTTCTCTTATCAGTAGTAGACACTGAGCTTCCGCTCAAGCGTGCGTGCAGGAAACCAGACGTTGCGACGCCGGTTGCTGCACGCAAAAGATTGTCATGTTCCTTACATTTATTTTTCGTTTCCTTTAAAATGTTTTGGTCTAAAAAATAACGCTTCCAAAAAATATGCACAGAGTGTGCGCTTCTCGCAACAGCCATACTAATCAAACTAGTGCGCTGGTCCCTCTCCAGGGCCTATATATATATATATATATTTTTTTTGTGCGTTGAAACTCACAAAAGCCATAGAAAAAAAGAAACAACAAAGTGATAGATTTTTTTTTAACATCCGTCCTTTTGGTTGGTTGCCTTAGATTTGACTTTTGCAACTGTTTTTGTTTTACTCTTTTGGTTAATGACAACATGAGTGATATTATAAGGGGTCTGTGGCCCAAGTTTGAATTCCCACTTGAAAGTAATTTCCAGTCCCCGACCGAAACGTTCAGATATCGCTAAGTGGACATACGATGTACTGTATTTGAATAGATATTTGAAACGAAGTGTTCACTAAAATTATTAAATTTCTCAACTCTGGTGGTTAGTCTTGCCTTGCCCACCGCAATCTCTGCTCTTGGTTTTATGTTTCCATTCTTGTGTACTATTCGCGCAAACACCTCGATCTCGTCGACCTTACCACGTCCCGTAAAATATTTTCGCCAGTGCAGAATTTAACTGTCCACGACAATCTCTGCAGGGAGTCTTTTTTGGAGGATCAACCCATGTCAGACACCCAATTTTTTTTAACAAGATAAGAAGTTTGATGTAGGTGTAGTTCAGTTTCAGCAACCCTAAACTGAGGTATAATTACACACCGGAACACATTTTTAATACATTGAAACCGTTGCGTAATGCTTACAAATAATTTCCATAAATTAATTAGACGATAAATATGGTACCGTTGTACACTGATTATTTGATATTCCAAACATTTGCAGTACTGCATGTTTGCTTTTCTTGTTTATAATTTCTGATTTTAGAAACTGGAGGACTATTTACATGCAATTGGCACGCATAACACGCATAATCCACAACTTCATTTGACGTCCCTTTTAGGGTATCGGTACGCATAGCTTTTAATGGCAACATTTCTGTATGGTAAAGCAGTGGTCAATTGAATTATAAGTTAAATATTAGACAGTCAGAAACAGCTTACTATGCGCAAGGTTTTTGCTTCGTGATTTGTTCTTTGGCTTTCTTACGGGTTAACGCCGTAGTCTCATCGGCTCAAAACTTTCCAATTATTTGGAAACCACTAAATTATAAAGTATTTTATTTTTCATTTTATAAAATTATTACCAATCTTTAGACAGCATTAAGGTAAATATGTGTAATTTTAATGCTTTAATTAGTTGGCTAACGTTAACGAATGCTGCACTTTACCTGCGCCTAGTGGCACGTCAGCTCGTTTCGCAAATTTTCGCGCACGAGCACAAAAGTAGAACTTTTGACGAACCTTCGTCGAAACTTCGTGTTATAAATTCAGGAAAATTCGAACCTATTCGAATACGCACCTTGGCAGGTTTGCGACATCAATAATATATTATATAATCACCGACACGTTAAGAAGCGCAAGGCGTGACAAGCATCCAGCATCTCATGATATCACTTCGCAGCCAATGAGTTTGCGATATTTGTTGATAAGCCACGCCCATCATTTCTTAAGCTGTCACTCAGTATATAGTACAAACATAATGATTTGTTTGAATATTCTGCTATCGTTTCCTGAAGGGGAATATAGTCTCGAGTGCGATATCGAAATAAGTTTAGTGAAGCCGAAGCATATACTTAAAATCTAAAGATGAAAAACCGAAGATATCTGTATTTTTTAAAGATATATGTATCATCAACTCCTGGCAATAAGTCTCGGCTTAGTACCAAATATTTTTTTTTTTGCTTGCCTTGGGAAAGGTTTTTTCACCACAGAATAGTTGCGCTAGTAGATGGCAGCCTACAAATGATCTTTGACTCGAATCTTCAGCGAAAAAGTCACAATATCTATCACTGAAAGGATCCTTAGGCCAGGCCATTTCGAAACTGTCAAGACAATCCACCGAGGCAATCTGTGAAGGGCGTAGAATCAAAAACCACATAAAAGAAATTATTTCCCGTCCTTTTTACCACGAGAATGTTCGATAATGACAGCACGGTCATTCGAACGTGTTCCCTTTTCAACTGACATCGGCAGATGCTTCTCTTCTATTACGAAGAATATAGACCAAAGAGGCGATATGACGAACTTTGTAGTACGGAGTATTGTTCCGATTCGGCGAACTGTAATTAAAGTCTAAATTGGGATCAATATCAGAAAGAAATATAAAAGACTAGCAATACCCTTCGCTGGATAACAATGGAAGACGTCAACGTCACTTCAGAAACATGTTTGACGAGAAATCGAGACCTTCTTTATCAAGTCAGGACCGGCCACAACGAACACTCTAAGAAATCTGGAGCCTCTGCTTTCTTACCAAGCACTTGGGAGAGCAGATCGCTGCAATCTGCGAATAGAGATCGGCGGATGGCAAGGCTAAAAGTAAGTTTAGACAAACAAAAAAAAAACAGTCTGGATCTGGCACTAAGCATGGTGAAACATCCTCCTCAATACCACACTGCAGACTCCTTTTTTTTAAAGTATGAACATACTTTAGCTACGTCGTTCGCCAACTTCCTTCCGCAAATTTCAGCGATTGGCTCTGCCAAATGCTTTACGAGGGATGCAGACCCCCACCGCCCAATATCTTAGAGTGTTGAATGAAACATTTTGATTACGGGGCCGTAACCCTTTTATAGGTAAAGTTAAAGCAGAACCGAAATGTCATGTTAATGTCACCATACTCTAAGGTATTTGGGGCGAAAGTAGCAAGAGGCGTGATTATTATAAGGTACGCGCTGTGTTTCTTAATTTGATGGCAACTATGGGATGAGCGGAAAGACTCAATTAAGCCGTCGAAGTGGCTCCTTCACTGGCCTCTAACAGGAGAGGGCTATAAAACCAGACCATGGGCTGCTGAACTACCGGAAAACGAGCAAAAAAGAAACATCTGGACATTCCTCGTGGCCTTCAAGAACGAGACAGACCTACCAAGCGAGCAATATGTGTTACCAAAAGGAAAGGCTTCCGGGCGGGGGGGGGGGGGGGGCTATAAATAAAGCAGGTCCTGGGGCTACGGCATTCCCGTCTCGATTTGCTTGTTCCGAGTTTCGGAGTCCAGACGGGACCGAAGACACGAAGGAGCCTGTTAAAACCCGTGTCATGTCTTCGTTTCCGCTGAGAAGGAATAGAATGGCGGGGGTCACGTTCCAATGGACTCGGGCCATACAATGTGACTCGACAGGGGTGGGAAGAATTCAATTCTGGAGGCTCAGAGAGTCGAGGACAGGCGCTGCATTCCGATTAAAAGAACGCGAGCCTGTGATCCCAGAAAGGCGTTTCCGTCTCGCAAACTGGATTAAGCGAGCATGCCCAACTCCTTTTCACAGCAAACAAATTTGCTTTGTAGTTGATATTTTATTTTGTTTGGTTTTCAATGCGCAGCACGTGAAAGGGCATGCTCTTTTTCTTTCTGTCTCCCGTAAAGGAATTTAGTGAAGCTGGAAATGATTGTCTTACGGCGTTCTTTGTCGTAATATTTTCTTGTTCTCGTAGAACGTAGCTTTCTCGGCATATATGTTCTACCTTTGGTCTCATTCCTGAAATCTAGCTCGAACAAAAATCTTTACTTGGATTTTGTGGATTGAAAAAACCGCGTTGTAAAATTTTACTTTGTGCACCATCTCCTACAAAAAAAAGAAGTATTCTTTTAATAATTCCAGGAACACGAAGCACGTAATATATCAAGATTATGTTTTCTGAAGAAGCAGACTATTATCATCGATGACTACGCTTCTTTTATTAATTACGTTAGCGCGGGCCGCAGATACATTACGTTATATTAATTTCAAAGTCCATATGTAATTACGTACCATCCCTACTGTGTTATTTTTCTTAGGAGTTTGATAAGTTCAAATAAAAAACTACACAGTCAAAATCTAGCTTTATTTCTAAGCGCTACTTTTGATTCGTATTTCTGAAGTCAGGCCTCTGGCGATGGCTATCCCATCCAGTGGCCCTAATCTGGACAATTGGCGAGAAACTCAGCGAGAAATCTGGCGGCTGTGATTGGCCAACGCCGCACTTGACCTTGGCGCCGGCCAATCATCGCCGCCGGATTTCTCGCCGACGTTTTCGCCAAGTGTCAGAGTTAGGGCCCCATGACACTGCATTGCATACACAATGCATTAGCAAACGAATAACGCAAGGTACAAAATAGGTTATGTTTTTCATCTGATCATAATCAGCGAATTCATCATTCCTTCCTCAGGTTTCCTTCCTTTTTCATAATAGACTCATAAACTGATTGATTTTTATTCCCTCATAACCTAGTTAGGTAGCAGAAATGGCGAGTCATGTAAACAATTATAAATTATCTCGCAATTTCTGGTAATGACACAATCTTTCATAGAACAGCAAAACTTATCGCAAACAATATTTTAATTAATTGAAGTATATTGGAAAGCTGTGTGAAATATATCGTAACAGGTACTAGATTTCTAACAATCAGTGGAGAAATCAATAGACGCTTTGTTATCGTGTCTGATATATAACACACATTTCTAAGCTGTTTGAGACACCTTATCAAATGTCTAAGGTGTTGCAAGAGCACCTGTGGATAGTTGCGCTCCATGTCTGCTAGTACGGCTCCTTCACTGCGAGCCAAAAATCAAATTCCATTTCTCGTGGATGCTCACGCTACTTCCAATTCCAACCGATTGCAATATACGGTACCTGACTCTTTATACCCTCCTAAGCAGAATTGCTCGTATGGCGTTACAGAGGCCGGAGCTCTCGGTGGATGTTTCACTGACCCACGGCACGGTAATCGATTGTTGGCATTACGAAATCTCTTTGATGTCGTGCGTAGGCTGCGCCATCTAGCGCGAAGCTTCTGCCATGGTGCTGACCTTTCGCGTATCGCGGAACAGGGCGAAGAGACTGGCGTGAAGAGCCGCCAGAGTCAATGGCAACATTCTAGCTGATGATCCTTACGTAAACAATGGGAGTAAAAGGCAATAACTGGCATTTGATTTACTCTTTGAGTACGTGGCGGTGATCTTGCTAAAACGGACAACCGTTTCAATTATATGAAGGCTGCGTACGTCAGTGATAGCGCACACAGCTATATTTCTTTGTACTTAGATAAAAATAAGTTTCGTAACAGCATCCGTTTTTTTTTCTATTTTCGTGTGAAGCTTAGAAAATGAACCTATGCTCGAACTTGATAGGTGGAGCTTGCGATACACACACAAATTGAATGGTATCACTGTGCTTTAAAATAATGTTAATAATCCTTGGAGAAAAGAGAACAAGGGGGACAAAGGACAAGTTCGAATCTCCAAACACAGCTAGGTGACTGGTGCGCGACTGAAAAATCCGCCTGGCCCTTGTGTCGAACCAGAGGCCTCTCCATTTCCAGTGGAGCGCTCTACCAACTGAGCTATCAGTTACCTAGCTATGCTTGGAGGTTTATGTTGATCCTTTTTGCCCCTTGTTCCCCTTCTCCAGGGATTATTAACGTTATTCTTGGTCAGCTAACTTTCACCTTTATGTTATCATCATACATTAGATTTATAGGGGTAGCATAAGCTTGTATGGTTTAATCTTTCAACCGGTCGATGAACAGAATGGTCTATATTCTGCACCTAAAAAGATTTTACTAGATTTCTCGGTTGTTCGAATTTTATTTGGGACGTGATACAGGTTACTATTTTTTAGAGTTTCATGAGAACCGTTTTACTTACAATGGTAGACAGAAAGATGTTGATGCAATAGATTCACAGCATTACTAATTAATAAAGTGTAAAAATTCCTGCAAAAATGGTGACGTTTTTAGCATTTCTCGTCTAAGAAATGTTTAAGGATATGTTCCTCAACCTGTGGCGATGCTCCAAATATATTTCACATACATGAGTATTATGTTTAGAAATGCAAACATTGCTATCAAGTAAGTTAATTTATTAGATTATATTCGCTGCATGCTTGCGGTGATTACTAAGGAACAATTTAAGATTGGGCAAACCAACAATACTTTACGCGCCGCATTATGAAGCCTTAAAACAACATGTCTGCCAAGATTCAAAATGCACGTTTAGACGTCTAAATTTCAATCGATGTTAGAGTTCTCGAGAAATTGTTCATATCGTAAATTTCCGAGAGCACCGATCAATATTGAAGACAGCTTTCAAGCGTCTAACATTAGACACGACAACCTATAAGACGCAGCTCAAACGAGGCACAACCAAAGCATCAAAGAAGCAACGCTCCACGCTTCAGAACCATCACATTCAGTCGCCTTTAGATCACGCGGGACAACCTTTCACGTCCACAGCGAGAACTGACGAGACTTCTATCCGACCCAATGAACCCCGGCAGCGTGCCTCAACGGCAGTGAGCCGTCAATTTCACGACGACAGCTTCGTATGCGGAAGAAAATGCGCAACCAGGAGAAAGAAAAACAGACGCGCCGTAGAAAATGGTTCGGGAACCGTTGGAGACGAGGTTCACGACGAGCATTTTCTCCGTCGTTCTGAAACGACTGCTTGGATTGGATGGGAATTGCGCTTGGAGAAAACAAACGCACCGATAATACCGGCACGCTATTACCATCCCTCCTTGTTCGGGGAGTAATAACCCGGAAGAGGACGCGGCAATTTTTTTTTTCGGTTCAAGAGTCTTTATGCGTTTTGTGCTTTCGTTGTTTTAAAGTCTGGCTCACTCAGCTTTGAGAGAAAAAAAAAGAAAAAAACACTGGAGCCTATCTGCGTTTTGCAGCTTGCTTCACCAAAGAAAATGGTTTAAAAAGATGCACGAGCGGCACAGTAAACGTAGCTAGATGTTTAGGAAACATAAGTTAAGATCGAAAATATTTTTATAAAAGTTAATGACTGTGGCTCTTCATTTGGTGGTTTCGGTAACCTCTTAGGAAAAAAATAACGCAGTCATCTCCTAAAAAACGAAAGAAAAACAAAAAGATGGCGCGTTTTAAAAAACTTTAAGTATCTTTTAGGATTCCCTGGAAGTTGCCATTGCCAATAGTTTCTGAACACTTGCCGTGGAAATCATCTTGATTTAATATACAATCACGTGTAGCGGCTGATGCTTAACATAAACAGCAATACTCGCGATATAAATAGGCCTATTGAATAAAAATGTATCTATTGGGGAAAGTGACTGGGCAGTGCACAAAAGGCCTGCCGTATATCATTGAACGTCTCGTCGCAGCTAAATGACAACCATTCTCAAGCCGGGGAAAATTGATTATTTTAAAGCGCAGCTCTTAGGCGCCCGTTTCCGGGTTGAGCGCCGTCGGCATCGCCGTTGGCGTCGGCGTAACCACACGCGTTGCTTATGGGACGTTTCCCCGCTAGAGTTAGCGGGGACATTTTCTCGTGAAATTTAGAGGAAAATTTCCCCCTTAAATTTAGGAGGAAAATTTACCCCGCTGAATTTAGCGGGTTAAGTATTCCACATACAAAGGAAAAAACTTTTTTTTAAACAGCCGGGTTGGGAAAGGAAGTCATAAAACGAATTTACAACGAAAAATAAAATTTTTTAGAGCTATATTTACGGCGCTATACGAATTTGTAGTAGGCGCCCACGGGCGCCGCGGAAAAGTGGCCCATATTCATCACGTGACTGACCCCTATTTGTCACGTGTTACTTGCGCTCTCTCGGAAGCTTCCTATGGTCTCGAAAAGTTACTTATTCATCTTCGTTTCAAGTGCAACAAAAAACAAAGATTAATAAGTAACTTTTCGAGCCCAAATGAAGCTTTCGAAAAAGCGCAAGCAGACGTGACAGACCTGTGCGCCGGTCAGATGGCGGCGGCGCCCCGAAGCAGACGAACTTGTGCGGCGGCGGCGACGGCGGCGTGGAGAAACACGTTGAAGCGGCGGCGCACAACGCTCAGCCTGCGGCGGCGGCGACGCACAGGTCTACCACGTGACCAGCGGCGGCTCCCACGGGCGCGAACTACAAATTCGTTTTGCGCCGTAAATATAGCTCTAAAATTTTCTTTCTTCTTTGTAAATTCGTTTTATAACATACTTTTTCCATCTAGGCTGTTTAAAAAAAGTTTTTTTCCTTTGCATGTGTCGTTTAAGTTTAGTGGGGAAATTGACCTCAAGTGACCTCAACACCAATTCAGTTTCCCCTCTAAATTTAACGGCGAAAATGACGCCACGACTTCGTGCCAAATCACCCATGAACAAAATCAGCGGCAGGAGGAGAGCAGAAGGAGAGAAGGGGGAGGAGTGGAGGAAAAGGAGGAGGAGAGACATACCCTTCTCTCTGTACCCTCTTCTCCTCCTCCTCAAGAGCTGCATGCGCTCTAGTTTCGCATCTCAGAAATTTGTAAACGTCTTTCATTTTTTAATAAAAACCTTCATATTTGTTACTAGACAAAACATTATCATACCCTGCATGCTTGAGTCACCCCTGACAATCTTTAAAATTCGGTATTTGAATTTTTCAAGGTGACACTGAGCTTGGTATTGGCTTAGGACACAGATAGCGCAAACTTCAAAACTCCCCCGAAAAGTCAAGAAAAAAAAAAAAAAACTCTAGCATATTGCAACAACGTTAGCAATCCAAAGGTAGGATCAAAAGATTTCCAAGGGTGCCAACGGTCGAAAACCGCGTGCGTCGCTCCGCACACTGCATATGTATGAGTATATTTCTGGCGCCTTTGTGGAAACTGCAGAAAGAGCACATGACGAGAAATAAACACGGAATTAGGACCGACTGCCGCGGAATTTGAGATGAGACGGTGCAGTTATTTCTTGCGCCTGGTATGCAAATCTATGTCTAGCTCCTAGAGCTGTTCGAAGTTATTACGCGGAGAGACAACCTAAATTTTTAAGCTGCCTATTCTGAGGATTTAATTTTGTTTGGAGCTCTAATTTTTTGATGGGAGCGTTCAGACCTGAATCAAAGAATGTACATGCAGGGTTTAATAATCGTTCGAGGTGCTCAGAAATTCGTATTATTATTTCCGAACGAAGCAGGGTACCGGCTTGCTTTATGGCTTCCAGAGTTTTATGGTAATTCGGAAATTAAAGAGCGCGTAGCTTTTGATGTTCAACGTTCCAAGCCTTGACATTGGTGCAAATGCCTCGCTCAGGTCTTACGGCAGGCTCGGACATTTGCATTTGAGCACGACCGACTGCGTTACGACTGCTTTTGATTTCTTTCGTCGAAATGGTTGCTATGGCAACGTAGGTCCGCGGAACGAGTCGTGTTAGAACGCTAAGAAGTCGTAAGGCAGTCGGTTTTATGTGTACGCAGGTTTTCGAATCAGCCTTGAAGGCGACGGCAATACGGTGTACCCATTTTCGCAGAGCTTTCATTACACGCACGAAAATAAAACTCCGAAGCGCCACGTACCACATTCTGGGCGTGAACGTAAATACGCTCCTCTAAAGAATCCAATTGTCTGTCGGAATTTTATGTAGAGGAATAGGAAAAAACAGTTACGTGGAATTGGAGAAATTCCTAGGTAGAAAAGGTGCCTTCACTAATTTACCGATTTCAAACTCTACTGCATCTCAGGAACAAAATATAAATTTTATATTAATTTTTTACATTATCTTAATTTAATGTTCACACGGGATCTATGATAAAACAACTGAGAAATACTAATTTCGGGAGAAACCAATTTGATAAATTTATCACTATGTCCACACCCATAAGTTTCATTAACATCCCGATGGAAAACACCTTCTTGCTTGAAATCATTTCTTGAAAATCTTCAGTGCGATTGTGTCCCCTCTGATATTTTTTTTACCATGCTCAGCCTATGACTGCATTGCAGTGACATAGTGACATTACTCTGAGAAGAGAAGGAGTTAAACGCTTCTTAGGTAGAAAATGCTTAAGCGACATAGTGAGCTTTAGTACTGTGTAGAGCAATTAAATTGAGGCACTATGCATTTGCGTTAGCCTTGCGTGTTCGAGACTGCCCATTACGCTGGAACCAAAACTGCGTCTTGGATTGGCGCACGACGACAACGCGCATGCGCGGTGGGGAACACGCCACGCTAACGCAAACGCACGGTGCACGAGTTTTGCTCCTATACATAATACAAGAACTCTCAAATATTTACGTGTCCCGGCCTGAATTGCTCTAAAGGCCATAAAATTTCACGGTCTTCCTCTTCCCTACTTTAATTAGACGTGATTCGAGGAAAAAGATTGAATAAGCTCGCCAAGGTCGATGATGATGCTGGTAAAAATGTTTATTGGCATCTTCAGAGAACCTCTACGGCGAGCAAGTTCGTCTGCTCCCCGCGTACCCCGCGTGAGTTTGTTTACCCACTAAATGCGCCCACGTGCTTTGTGTTTCCCCTCGACCTCTACCATAGACGGCACGAGCTTGGCCGCCTCTTCATCGCCCGTTCTCCGCGCCTTCTCTACGTTGTCCTTTGATTGGTGTTGCCTTCCGATGCGCCAAAGACGCATTTTGAAACAATCGGTCGCCGCATAACATCTCAATATCGTTCCTCAACCACCGAGCTTACGCCATCCGCTGAGAAGAACTCGTAATACCCAATCACGAACCAATAAGCGTGAGCATAATTAACCACGCCCCATGTTTCAAAGAATGAAATTTTCTCCAAAATCGCTACCCCCTCATCCCGAAATTTTGTCCGTCCGTCCTTTCGCGCACTTCCCACTGAATTTAGCGTGGCGAAATTGATGTCACGAGACCCATACACCAATCCAGTTTCCCCGCCAAATGGGCGGGGGAGTCGATGTCCCGTGAACTATACACCAATTCCGTTTCCCCACTGAATTTGGCAGGAAAATTGATGTCACGTGACTCCCCCCCACCCTCACCTCGCACCTGTACGGTTTATATTTATATTGAAGCCACGTCACCTATACTATACAAGACTGTATATAGTAATCTAAACAAATTAAAATGATCACTTCTTAAATACTGAATTTCATGCATTATCTGATCGTTACCATTCTTTTTCTTACCTTTCAGTTGGTAAAGAACTATTTCAGTGGTTCTCACCAGGGTAAAAATACCGTGTTATTGAGCTGTACATGCGTGGAGTTTGATATTACACCAAAGAGAGCTACGAAGCATGCCCATAAGTGCGTTGCACAGCCAACCAGACAGAGATGTCTCGGCGGGCAGAAGATATGGTTATTGGCATTATTAGGAACAGATTTAGCTTGATTAAAAGAGATCAATAGATTTCGGTATAATTACAGACGCCCACTTTCAGAATTACGCGCATAGCCATTGACCAGCTAGCAAGATATATAATTAGGCAGAGTGGTTCAAAAGGAGACACCGGTGAACAAAGATTAAGCTGCCCGAACGAAAGCTTCTGAAATGGGAGTGGGTATTATGTTGGTAATCCCGCCGATGAAAAGACGGATTAGAGCGCCTTCCATTAGGTTTTTGCGAAGTTAATGGATCGTTAAACACGGACAACTTTGGTAGGCAACACAAAAACAATAATTCTGAAACGAGTTTTCGATGATGGGGATTATTCAAAATGAGGCGTATTTTAATTTCCTAATGCGTCTCTCGATAAGGAAGCAGGTATCCACATCGGTTCCTGTGGGATGCTGTAGTGCCTCTGGATGTAATATGAGCGCGAGGAGCGGTTTGATTACTCGAGGTTAATTGGGCAGAAAATGCGTAGAAGCACGATTACAAGGAACGCTCCCTGCTTTCAAAACTTTGGGATGTCTGCTTTTCTGCAGAGCACTCGGAATGCACTTCACTGCAATCCACGAAAAGAAAAAAATTGGAAGCAGAAAAACATAAAAAGACGTTTCCAGCTAAATGAGAAGTTTGGTGTCTGACAGTGAGCACGATGTTTTAAGTTATTGTCGCGACTGACCGACGTAAGTTTTAGGTCAAATGATTTGTTCGGCCTTGAATCTCACGGAGTCTTTTTGTTTGTGGGCCACAGTGATTGGCTCCCTGAGTGTTCTGCAAGAAGGTACATGCACTGGAATTGTTAGAGTGTTCCGTAGTTACTAACTGCGTTCACATGAATGCGACTTTAGCGCATCGACTCCAGTTATCGCATTCAATAAGGTTATATAAAAGGCGTAATGCGCCCGGGAAGCGCGTCGCATTCAAGCCGCTCGACGGAGGTGAATCACGACGGCAAATGCGCATTCATACGGAGAATTTCGGGAAGGCGCTCGCTGGGGAAGCGGGTGAACAGCCGCAAACATGGGGGCGGTCAATCTTATCGGACGGCGACGGGGAGCGGTACCGAACACGGTCCCGGATTTTCGCCCGCATTTTTTTCCCCGAAGTAGAAACGCGAGCTTTTATCGCCATCATACGTGAGCTGAATACAGCCGAGCTGGTATAGGGCAGGCCCCGTTCGGACCTTACGATTCACGACTTGTACGTCGGAAGGAGTCCTAAATGTTCTGGCGCAAGCACGAACGGCGCTGAGAGCTTCGATCACTGGTACCGCAAAACGAGAAGCCCATACCTCGGGGCTATTTCTGCTTGTGCCGGTGCCTGTCGGCCTCGTAGTCTCGGCGTGGAATGGATGGCGCGATCTGGTGAGGCGATGCGCGGCGGGGTCCTGCGGCTAGCAGTTGGAAACATCCGCGCTCGTTAGCGCGTGCGTGCACCGACGTCGCCCCGGCGTGACCCGGCCTTGAGCGAACGCATTCAACCCGTTGAAACGACGAGTTGCCATGGCAACGAAGCGCGAAACGGCCGTTTCGTTCGTGTTCGTTCGCAAATCAAGGAGTTGAGCCGGGCTGAACTCTTTCGCTACGTTCGGAAACGAAGGAAGCAACCGCACCGACAGACCAATCACAGATTGAGGAGAGATCGGCCGCGCGCGTTGCATGCCGGTCGCGGTTCCTTCTATCTGTTGAAAAACATGGCGTCGGTGGTGATCGTTGACGTGGTCGGCGTGGTGGAAGCTCATCGTTCCGCGTAAAGTGCTATCTTTGTCCGTGAATTATCGTCGTGTGTCGCTATGATAACCCACCACGTCCTAAAAGGGAAGATCCATCTACTCGTGCGGCGATGTTGTGGCGGCACCTCGAGACAGCAGAAACGCTCGTGCCGTCGTGTTTGTTTACTTCGACTACAGTGTTGCTTTCTCAGCATTTGTGTTCTCGAATATCTCCCGGATTTCTTATATAGCGCATTCCATGCGTGCGCTCAAGTTGAAGGTATTACTGGTGCGTACCATATGAAGGATGCGATTTTTGAAGCGTTTTCATCACTCGTGATAAGTGATTAGTATTAGGAATCCTGAGCGCTCGCAACGTCAGCGTGATCACGAAATCATATTTCTACGTTGCCGTAAAGATTCCATCGCCTTTTGTAATCGTAGGCAAGGCGTGTGGCGAGATTTGTACTATTGCCAAGGCCGTATGTTAAAGTCGTGATCGTCCAAGAAGGGTACTGCATCTTTTAGAGCGCAGCTCTTAGGCGCCCGTTTCCGGCTTGAGCGGCGTCGCCGTCGGCGTAGCCGCGCGGTGCATTATGGTACGTTTCCCATAATGACGTCACTATGGTCAAGAGTGACGTCGCGAAGGTTTTGACGTCATTATGGGAACCTCCCATAATGCACCGCGCGTGACGTCACGAGTTACGTCACTAGGGTCACGAGTGACGTCACGAAGGTTGTGACGTCATTATGGGAAACGTCCCATAATGACATCACAGCGTATTATATCGCTTGCCATAAATGGCAAACGATATAATACGCTGACAGCTTTGGTGAATGCATGACTATTACCTGTTTCATGCTGTGTAGATGAAAGCAAAACCTTTAGGGCTGACGTAGTCCTACGGTAAACCCAGAGTGCAGCCTGCCACTCGAAGACCTTGAACTTCTCCATCTCAATTCCAGTTTACTTTTACTTGCGGTCTGTTTCGCACTAGACGGCGAGAATTATAAATGCCATGCGCCAGAATTTTTCATTGGCTTCTCATCCTTCAGAATTCTCTGATGCAGGTAGCACTCCCATTAGCGCGTTTCGCGCTCAAACAATCTTCAGAAAAGCGAAAATGAACTCTCTTTGTACGAAACAATGGTCGATGGGCATGGCCTTGCAGTCGTCCAGCCGTCTCATTAACAGTGCAAAGAAGTTTCTTCCCTCGGCGACGCATATGCCTCCTTTATATTCAGCCCTCGTAATTCAATACTGGTGAAAAAAGACCGGCGTAGAAACACTCAATATTCCTCGCAAGGACAGTCAATATTTTCCCAGGAGCGGAAGAAACGTAATGAAGTCGCGAGAAGGACGAACTGATACGATAAAAAGAAAACAATCATGTTTTAGAAGAAAGATGAAAAATAGGACCACGTGAGGACATAAGTTTAGCAGTACGAGAGTAAACAAGCTCATATATAATGAACGCAAAAAAGAAAAACGTTGTTTCAATTTAGACGTGCGGAAAATGACTAATTGGGAAGATGTCCAACTTACTCTCATATTTTTGTTTTGACTTATCGAACGACGTACGAATGGTCTTTGCATATGTTGAAGACAACTTAGCAAGATTTTGTAATAAGCCGACTGAAGCGTAATATGGGTGAATAAAAGCGGAGGACTAGACATAGATATAAGCATTACGGTACAGCCCTCATCTTTACCAAACTAGGTTTATTTCAAGAGGATAATTTCTAGTTACATGCTCTGCGGATTTATTTTTTGGCATATATATTCTGATGACGTGTAATTCGGGCTTCATCTTCTCAAGCCCTCATTGCATAGCACTCGGAAAGATTACTGGATTATAGTAAAAAAAAAACAACTTAATAAACGCAGGCCGTCGTGTGTTTCGAGCACCTATAGTCCTCACTCCGCAGCCATTGAGATTGCACCCTTAGGCGATAAGAACACCGTAGGGCGAATCGCGACGACAGAAGCGTGAACTTGATAAGGCAATCACTCCGTTTCTGAAGTTGTCTTGTGACTAAAGGACGAATCGGTTTCGTTCCGCTTCGCCCCAAGACGTTGCGGAAGACCATCGTTTAATTTCTGGACAGCAAAACGAATGGTGCGTCGATCGAGTAAATTCAACGGTGTAGACGCAGGGGCCTCCAGACGGTTTGGAGAAGGGGCCGGATCGGGGATTTGTCGCAGTCTCGAGGAGCTGGTAAATAAATAAGCGAATACGAGCGACGAAAGAAATAAACAACACCTAAACAAAGAAGTCGATAAACCTCATAAATATATAAATTCAAATTCAAATAAATCTGTAAAACATCATCAGGGGTAGACTTTTTACTTGTTTACTTCGTTTTGGCATTGCGCATTTGGTGTAATTATGGCATTAAACAATATGTTTTGACCCAGAGAACACACGAGGTGTAAATCAAGGCGCATCTGAACTTTGCCACGTTCACAAAGGGCAGAATACTACTGAGATTGGTAGAACTCGGCAATAGATGTATGCGAGAGTTACGACACCGGGCACTACGAACAATATAAACGTAAGAAAGTAAAGTAATTATAACGCAGTTAAGCTGTAATAAACGTAGGACAAAGAACGATGATGGCAGTGACGTCAATGAGCAATGAAGATGACAAAAAACTATCGGTTGTACATCAATCCGAACGGATACGATTCCATTGGTATTTACGTGCGCTCTTTTTTTTTTTTTTTTTTTGCTTTGGTAGGTAGCAATTGCTTTGCCGTAAGCGGATCCGGACCGCGGGTCGGGGCTTGGAGACCCCTGGTGTCGAGTAACCGGACTCGTATTGTTGCGAGGAATTACGAGTTGTAGATAGCACCGGCTTTATTTGCGATCATGCCTGAAGAAAATCCTTCGAACAAAAACACACTACGTCAATCTTCTCTAATTATTTTTAAACAAGTCTGAGATTCTGTTTTTTTTCGTAACACTTGTTGTTGAAGGCGAACAATCACGTTTACGATTACCACCTTCCGATAGCAGCCCACGTGAAGCGCGCTACGGAAAGAAGATGGCGGCACGTATATTAGCCGTTGAGATGGAAGCATCCGTCACATGAAGCGATTGGGGGAATGATCACCCTACGGTGCCTTTGAACACTCGCCTAAAAGGATTATTCATACTCTGGCTTTTGCTCTAGAGTGCGAGCTACGAAGGGAAGATAAATGACAGAAATAGTGAACGTTTCGTAAATTCATCAGCTCCAAAGGGAATGTACGAGCCGCGTGATTGGCTTTCAGCTACAGAACTTCTTCTGGTAGGAATTTTGCCGTCTTGTTTTCGATTCCATTGTGAGCTATCTGATGATTGTTTACTTTTGGTGCTATCTGATGCTTGCTTACCTTTCCATTTTGATAAGCAGACTAGCGTTGACACGAGGCAGAGTTGATAGAACATGTTTGATTTAGAGCACTCAAGCGTTGTTCATTTTCTTATATTTTGTTTCCCTCCTGATTTTCAACTGTTGACTAAACTATCTGGCTTACGCAACGCACAACCGCCCCGAGGATACTCCGATTTATTTTTCAAGCATAATGGAGACATTTCCCAAACTCTCAACCGTTGTTTCATTCAAATGCATACAAAGATATAATAAAATTCAAGGGTTGTACCCTGGAAAAAATAATATTTTTCATTGAGTTGGCTGCGGCGGCACAGACAAAAGTAGTCGTCCAGTCAGAAACGGTTGACGTACTGTCGGCGGCACTGTTAGCTCGAACAAGATTTAGACGGTTTCATTTTTTTTAGTTTCTCTCAGTTTTGATCGAGTTAGCGTACTAACCTAAGTGCTCTGCTGGAGCACTAACATAACCCAAGTGGTAAAGTTTGATGCCGGTTAGTATCCTTTCGAATGTACAACGCGAAAGATCCGCAGAAGTCGTGTTCGCGCTGAGAATTCCGCGTAGTGTGCGTCTCAAATTTTGATAAATATTGTTATTTTCCATGTTCAAAATAATAAGTTCGATTAGTTTTGCAATAATAGAACTTTGTTTCTGTGGCGTATTTGAATATATCAGTGATTTCATTTAACTACAGTGAAATCATGCAACACGTAATCTATTTCGTATTCTCTGTACATCAAAGACAAATTCGCTAAAGGCCCATGCTTTCTTTTAACATGGGAGGGGAGACCTAGAAACTACCAGAAACAACCTTTCATCTTTTGGCATTTTAGATACGTCTTTATTTGATTGATCCTTCTTTTATACTTTGGATGCTCATTTAAATAACTGCGGAATTTGTTTTGTTTTGTTTCTGTAGCATTGTGTAAGCATAAATTATGCAATCAATTTTGTATCCCCTGCATATAAAACAGAATTATGATAGAGGAAAATGTTTTTTTTAATATACATTTTGTTCTGACTTATGCTTATTTTACACTTGTGGTGCTTATGCCACTAAGTGTTTTTCCTGAATGTCTATGTCAACATAAAACATACAAAGAATTTTTTATTCCCAAGCAGCAAACACCAATTTCATAAAAGTAAAGGCATCCTTGCACGGGGAGATAAAAAAACCACCAGAAACAAGATTAAGACCCCTGGCGTCTAGGATACATGTTGATATGATGCTGCGTCCTTCTTTTTCGCATGGCTTGGTCGATATTGCACCTGCCACCCGAGCCCAAGAAACAGTGACGGGCTCAATACAACTTATGTCAACATCCTTCCCGTATTACTGGACCAAGGAGGGTCCCTCCGAGCGATACCATATCAAAAGAAACAGCAAATCGACCACCAGTAACACAGATATAAAAGGTAACACCGTATCTGGCGTGACGACTGTCGTGTGGATGTCGCGGTCTCTAGCTTCCTTCGTCATGACGCATGGACATTGATTCTTGCTGATACATCGCCATAGACAGCCATCGCCGTACTCCAGAAGCTTCCGGTCTGTATAACACGGACGTCAGCAGCTTGTATGGAAATGAAGACGGTGGAGATGGGATACGGTCCATTCGTCACATGCGCACTCGTCACAGGACGATTGGTCACAGGACGATTGGTCACAGAGGAACATTCGTCATAGGATGACTCGTCACGCGGGCAACTGGTCCCACAATAGTTCGTCCCCAAGAAAATGTATTGCTCTATTTGGTCCGGTTTACAAAGTGGGTCACCTCTTATCTTAGATGGTAATAACCCCTGGAGAAGGGGATTATTATCATCACTAACAAACGTTTTAGCGTCTAGTTCGGTCACGAAAAATGAATGTTGGTTCGGCCGGACAAAGTGGGTCACCTCTTACCTTAGCATGTCTTTCGCTTCTCAAGAGCGAAGAATTTCCAGCAAACGTTTTAGCTTCTGGTTCTATCCCCAACGGTGAATGCGGAGACTATTAAAAAGCGACTACCTTTTTAACTCGGACTGCATTCGAAAGGATGGAGGTAACCGCAATAGAGAGAGGTGGAGCTCTGCTGTTTCACGAGGGGTTCTCGTACACATGCAGCAGAAAAAATAATGATATTTGTTATTGGATTTGTCACAGAAGAGGTATATAGAAGGCAGAAGTAACAATTAACTGATTTGGCTGCCTGTCGAATAATTGCTTGTTCAAGCCAGCAAAGGCATGGGGGGGCCAAAGTGATATGAACCTGCTGAAGACTCATCATATCATGAAAAGAAAAGCGGTTGAGTGCCAAAATCTTTCCTATGTTGAGTATTGTAAGATTTGCTTTTCTAACCATTGGTTTATGTCACAGTGGGAAGTCGTGAAACTCCTCATCACGGAATGTGGGCATTTGTGGAAATTTACATTTTACTATCGTCCTCGCACACTCGATGCAACCAGTTGCCCGCGTGACGAGTCATCCTGTGACGAATGTTCCTATGTGACGAATCGTCCTGTGACCAATCGTCCTGTGACGAGTGCACGCATGTGACGAATGCCTTCAACCAAGAGCCTTATCTCCACCTGGTGGCTTGAACAAGCAATTATTCGACAGGCAGCCAAATCAGTTAATTGTTACTTCTGCCTTCTATATACCTCTTCTGTGACAAATCCAATAACAAATATCATTATTTTTTCTGCTGCATGTGTACGAGAACCCCTCGTGAAACAGTAGAGCTCCACCTCTCTCTATTGCGATTACCTCCATCCTTTCGAATGCAGTCCGAGTTAAAAAGGTAGTCGCTTTTTAATGGTCTCCGAATTCACCGTTGGGGATAGAACCAGAAGCTAAAACGTTTGTTGCAAATTCTTCGCTCTTGAGAAGCGAAAGACATGCTAAGGTAAGAGGTGACCCACTTTGTCCGGCCGAACCAACATTCATTTTTCGTGACCGAACTAGACGCTAGAACGTTTGTTAGTGATGATAATAATCCCCTTCTCCAGGGGTTATTACCATCTAAGATAAGAGGTGACCCACTTTGTAAACCGGACCAAATAGAGCAATACATTTTCTTGGGGACGAACTATTGTGGGACCAGTTGCCCGCGTGACGAGTCATCCTATGACGAATGTTCCTCTGTGACCAATCGTCCTGTGACCAATCGTCCTGTGACGAGTGCGCATGTGACGAATGGACCGTATCCCACTGTTCTGACCCCAGAAGTTGTGAAGGTTTGCGTATGTTAGAAATGTAATTTAGCACGTATTTTGTATTGTTATATATTATATATAGTTAAAGTTTGCCCCCCCTCCCTCCCCTTACGCAATGCCGCCTGTGAAAATTTAAGAGTAAAATAAATCAAGCCCATGAAAATAAATGATGACTAATATATGTATTACAAACTGCTTCATTCGTCGGATCACGACTTAAGCTCACACCAAGAGAGACTCTGAAACTTCCAGAGCTTGTCAGGCGAAAGGCACAACTTTCGAGCTGTAATACCCGCACCTGGATGTGACAAATTAAAAGCGTATAATTGATTAGGGGACAAACACGGGGCCGTCCCCCGTTAAAATGTACGAAACTTTCACGATGTCTAGGCTCAAAATTTCGCGACAAAAGGGAAGTTGCCGGTGCGGCTCAAGCGTGCCATCTAATTCCCCGCGGTGAAACTATTGTAATTATGCGTGAACATTGCCCCTCGACGCTGACGCCGCTGGAACCGAGAAGCGCGCTGCGCTCATTATTTCTGGAATCACGAGCAGACGCGGATCGCCGCCCGCGAAAAGCTCCGACAGGTTCCTAATTCCCGTATCGTGGCGTGTGGGAGCTGGGAGCGCTGGGGGAACTAGGGACAGCCAGGGTTGCGGGACAGATGAAGAGATGAGAAGCGTAGTCGGACAAGGGGGCACAACAATTAGCGGGAACGGGGAAGGCGGCTCTCCAAGGCAGCGCAGTTCTGACACTATGCGGCACGGCTTATGCTACGCAGATCGGATATCGAGCAATCCGACCAGCAGCGCCATCTGTAAATAATGTTTAGAAAACATTCTGTTGTTTCTTCTTCGCTTAAAGTAGCGCGTTTTTATAAATGGGCGCACTTTTTTGGTCACGTTTTCGTTTATGTTCGTGAGCGTTCCCCGACTTAGGAATTGTCCCTGTGCGTTTCTGACTGTTTTATGTATACATTTTGCCAAACTCCGTTTTGACGGGGTGTAGATTTTGCCTAACTCCGAACTTGTATCTGAATTTGTGACGTTGGATACTCTGTAGAAGCTATATCACATGAACACCGCCCGATGGTTTTCGTTTACAGGGAATTGTTCGGTAAACTTTTGTCTTTCAGAACACAACTAAATTAAAGAGTCGTTGCTTTTAGGAACAGCATCCGCACAATATCCGAATTTTTAATCCTCCGCCGCACGAGTAATTTAATTTTAAACAGTGCCCAACTGCTCAGATTGCAACCGCAAAACACACTGCGTTTTCCTTAGCAGCTACGGAAGCCCTGACGTAACATCATGCAAAGAGATCCACGACAGCTCTTGACCGCTGTCTCAGTAAAATAACTTCCTTCTCAAAAAGGCAAGACTTACGGTATTGAGGGAAGCTCAGTTCTTCGACGATGATCTTTGTACGCATCATCAACCGTGCTGACGGAAACCGGAAATAAGTCAACGCCAGCGGCTCCGTTACCATGCCTGATGTGACCTCGCGACACGACCAGCCGTGCATACTTGAGAAATTTGGCGCGAAAGTTTCGTATTCATGTTCGAAATTGATTTACCAAATATTAGGGCGTCTTTTAATCAAACAAATATCCCATCTGACTATATTTATAGGCCCCCTCTACGTGACCAGCGCAAAGACTTAATAACTTCCATATACCACCAGACAATCCCTTTAATTCGTTTTGTTAATGAGACCCGCGCCCGGTGTCGCGCCCCGATGTTATAATGGAGTCTCTTAGTGGCAAAGAGGCGCTTACGATTTCATTGATTGTGTTTTGCTCATAATTAAGTTGCATTTTATTGCGAATTCTACTTCATGTCATGCACTGACGTAATGTAAAATAGTTTCAGCGTTTTTATTTTTTTTTTTTACTTTCGCGTTTGGTTGTTGAATTGTACAGGAGTACGAGGCCTATACGCCGAGAAAGTGAGGGAGAGGAGGAAACGTAAGCGTTCGGGGAGGTCAGAACGCCGAGCTCTGGTTGGAAGGATTAGTGGGTAGACCTAAAGCTACCTCCTTTGTCTCCATTGCACTTGTCGAAGGTGTTCGAACGTGAAAGTTAAACACCAGACGCTGGCGCTCCGCGTCCTAACGCGTTCGACGAGTGCACTGACATAGCCTCCTATATACTGACAAAGCCTGGCAGATCGCCACGAGAAGCGGCCACCGAAATGGAAAAGGTGGAGCGGCAGACAACGGGTGAGAGGAGAGCCACGTGACTGGCACCCCGCTGCGGCGAGACGCGAGAACCCGAAAGTGTGTTTCGGGTCCTCGCCGCTGCAAAAGCTGTGCGCTGACGTCCAGGTTCAGCGAGAAATGGCTCTTTGATGCTCTGTGCTTCCACATCCTCGCGCTCCAAATCTGCGACCGGACACTCTATATGGCTCCTTCGTCGAATTGGCAGGCTTTCTGAGTATAGAGGATGGCGGAGTGCAAGTTCGTCTGCTTTTTGCACAAGGGTTGCGATAAGGAAAGAGCGCCGAGCTCTTATTGGTTGAATTAACAAAATAGTGGGTAGACCTCAAGGCCACCCACCATCCTTTCAATCAAAGCCAAGCAAAGCTCGGCGTCGTTCTGCCGTCAGCGCAATTCCTGCGCAAGGAGCAAACGACTTGCTCATATGACAAAACTAACAATGGTAAACGATCCGTGTAGGGCCATTTCCTCATCTCGTGGTATAGGCAGAGCGACCGCTGAGTGTTGCGGCGAGACGTTGGCCATATTGCTTCAAGAAAGCAATTACCCTTACAAAAATATATGGGCTTTCTAAAAAAGCATCTTCGCGTATTAGCACCCCGCGGGTCTTGGGAAAACATTGGTGCTCCTTCGCGCTTGGATAAACATTACGGACGGCATCGATACAGTTGTTTTTTAAGTGCCCGTATAACGGATGCCGACTCCGCGCACGCGAGAAGAATCGAAATTGCGTAATTTGCCGGTGCCTTGGAGAGTTGCTTGAAGCGGCAAGAAATGCGGCGTCAGTGAAGATGGAAACTAGCTTAAAATTATTAAAAGCAACAAGAATAAGGCCTAAGAGTAAGATAACTAATATGACTCATGGCAACGACGCAAATTTAAAAATAGAACACAAAGAGAAACCAAATGTTAGAATGAAATTGATTAAAATACCACTGCATAAGTACCTCCGCGTAAGCAAACAAGTCGTAAGCAATCGATTATAAATTGATGATCACTTGAAAGAATCTGATCACTTATGACTAAATGCCTTTTATATATATATATATATATATATATATATATATATTTATATATATATATATATATATATATACTTATATTGTTTACATTACATTAGTGGTTTTTCTTTCTTTCTCTTTGCTTATATCTGGGGTGCATGAACTATTGTTTTAACGTCTAGTTTTTCTAAACAATTTCAGATGTATTCTACCGCAGGCAGTGACAGGGGCGCTCATTATTCGCTCAAGTGGAGCACTAGCGGTCCGAACTACGGATACCAAAGTTACAGAACGAAACCGTTATCTCATTCAGAAGTCATAAGCGATTTTCTGACATTTTCAATAGGGAAATATGGCGACCACCGGAGCTCTCTAATACAACTGGCGGTGCCGAAAGGCGCCGCCAGTAGCAGAAAAAGAAATTTCCCAGTTTCCCATTTTCCCTATGGAAATTTTCAGAAAAAAAAAATACACCCATAACTTCTGAATGAGATGACGGTTAGTTGTGAAACTTCGGCTACTGGCTCAAATCGCTAGCGCTACGTTTTGGGCCGAGAATGAGCGTTCGGCGTTGCGTACTTTATTTTAACAGCAAAAAAAAAGCCCTCTCCTTCTTTTTTTTTCCTTTTTTAACCGTGCCTCGTATTTATTTTATTTTTTGCAAAGAAATTGGGAGAGCCAATCGCTGCGATTTATGAAGGGAGCTCGCCGAATTCCATGACGAAAAATATATTCAGAAAAAAAAAATAGTACGTAGCCACACGAAACATTACGTTTTATATGCCAACGTCTTGCTCAATGCCGCAACCCTTCATACTGCGTTTTCGCGCATCAGCCTATTTTCAACCTCACTATTCGCCGAGATTCCTGCGCCGATTCCAGCGAATCATTCTACGCAGTGCTCCTCGGAAAAAAACTAGACGCACTGGAGTTTTCAAATCGTAGCACCCGATTGTCCTTCACGCGGGTACGAACCGGTAATCTCATAAACTGAACTTCGTTAATGCAATTGTACGAGGTTCGCAAGGTGGGCGGCGTGAAGCTCCTGCCGTATGCGTGACGAAGCCATCGTTTAATCTAGCGCGCAATAGCATTACGCGTGGACCAAGTCTTTCCGTTGCCCAACTCTCTTCCCGACTAACGACTCGCGTTAATTTCCTGTAGCGAGGGAAAGCTTTTGATTTTTTTGTTTGGTCCAATAATTTGTCGAATGTTCTACCGTGGGGCGCATAGTCCCGTGCTCTAAGTGAATCCCCCGTTTAATTCAAGTACGCGGGGGCCACTCGACAACCTACGGAAACGTCGAAGGAACAGGAGGAGAAGCGAGCCACTTTCTTGAGAGCCAACGTTCCGTTGACCCCCGCCTAAGCCGACAGTGTGGTGGAAGTTACGCGCTCGACGGACCAATCAAACGCCTTTCTTTCATCACGTGACCCCACTTTCTGCACTTGTACAGCACTGATCTCCATTATATGGAGCTGGATGCGGCTTAGCATTACCAGCGCCCGGAGCTGGGCGTGAGTGCAGCCGCCGGGTGTTCGACGATTGTACCGATTGCACCGCTGTTATTGCGTGACAAGCGGGTTCGTTTAAGATTATATGGCCAACTTTCTGGAACATTCCGTGGAATGATAAGGCTTCGAAGAAATATTGAAATTATAATTGATTTGCGTTCGATGATACTCAGGCAATTACAGTCCTCGGAAACATTACGATATTAGAAACTGATCATTTTGTGTATTTGGCTTATTGGATTCAATGCAAAAAAAAAACTTTAGAGGTCGTGAAACAAAAATTATACGTGTCCAAATGTTGATATGCTGCTGATTGATATTTTATGACTGTCATTTAAAATATTTCCGGGGAACCTTGCGATGCTTGTTGACGTTCAGCCGTTTTTTGGACATCCGGAAGTCATTGATATTCAAGAGAGCTGGGGATTGAACAAGAAGAACTCTAGCGCCTTCGACACTGTTCGGACCAACGCTCAGAACGGTTACAAAGTCAACAGAGCGCTCACTTCCGGAAAAAGCGGATCACTTCCGGCGGGGGGTCATACCTGTTTGCTCGATGCGCCATCCAGCCCCCCTGGTGGAGATCTCGGGTGTATAGGGGAGGGAGCGTGATCACGTGGAAGAAGATAGACGTACGACTCGTCCGGCGTGCGAGAAGCTTCCACCACACTTCCAGCTAACGTTTAAGCGGAGTAGAGCGCAATTTGGAGGACAGCTAATTCAATCCACTGAAGTTCAAAGCGGGGAAAGCGGAGGAACTTCGCGCCCGGTTAAACCGCTGCATCGCGCGCAAGATGCAATCAGGAGAATTAATTTGACCGTCGTACTCAATTACACGGTCGGCGTCGTCCGAGTCCTCCATTGTGGTGACCGACTGCCGAAGGAAGGAATGACGTCGGCCGCCGAGGGTGCCTCATTCGAGGACATCCGCCTGCGCGTTGTCCTGCGCGTCTGAGCGCGTGCTTTGGCGACTGAATTGGACTAAGTTCGATTCGATACTGTCTCCAAAAACAATGGCCCCTTCCGAAGTACTTAGAAAGGCTTTTGAATTTCGACGATTTCGAGTCTAAAGAGGCTTCCGCACGTGTCGAAGAACGTTTTATGGACACTAAACTGCCATGCGTGTTTAGGGATCTGTAAGATGCACTCTTTGGTATATCCTTTGCCGCAGCCTATTTATTACTTGAGTGTTGACAATATATAATGAGACGCGGGTTGATAGCACTAACCTTGTCCTGATTACGCGGAGAAAGCTATAAAGTGATATAAAAGGCTTGAGAATTCGTTTTGGCACATTTTTTCACAAATGTACCACCTACCTGAATCTCGAATGTGAATGATAGTATTTGAAATTAATTCTTCGCTAATGAAACGGAGAAGTTACTCGTTTCTATCATTTAAAAGTGTTACAAGTAAATAATTCGGAAATTTCTGAAGTTCTAAAGTAAATAATTCGTGTTTGCTTTAGTCCAAAGTAAAATATATCTCAATCATGGCCCTTGACACTTACAGAAAACCATCCCCAACTTTAGTGGACATCAGCGCCTCGGCGCATCGACTAAAATGAGAATTTCAAATAAGAAGAACAAACATCGCAATGTTTCCAGGGAATGTTTTAGATTACATTCATAACATATTAATACTCAATAATTAATCTTTTGGACACATAAAGTTTTTATTCCGCGGCTCTATATATATTTCTTTTTTTATTCTTTTTCTTTTGCAATGCAATAGGTTACACTTACAAAATTGTCAATTTCTGCTTTTCTTGGACAAAATGTAGCAATGCTTCCGAGGGCTGTATTTGCCTGGTTATCTTAGAAGGCGAATCAACTGGAATTGGGATATTTCCTCGACAACCTTTTTTTTTTTCCACGGAATGTCCCAGAAAGTCTACAATACGGTGTCTAAATTGTTTTCACAAACCTCGTGAATGTTATTATGTACAAGCACGAGCAAAGAAGAAACACCAACAAACAAAATCCAACTTATTCCATACTAACTAAATTGGCATTGGGAACATGTGGTTTTAAAGCCAAATAGAAGAACACTACCTAAACACCGTTTCACTTCCAATCCGGCTGCTGCTGAGGCTGCGATCCGGTGAAGCCAACTAACCTTTTCGGGTTTGTCTTCGCCTACTAAGCCATATCATGCATGTTAAATGCGCCGTGATCGTGAACGTTTTTTCTTCTGTGATTGGTTTTAGCCGGGAACATATTAGCATAACCACCGAGGCATTCAGCACCGTGACGAAGCACTTTTGATGCTGCTTGATTTTGATTTCACTAGTCGCATAACGTTTAAGTGCGCCCAAAAAGAGAACTAGCACACGAGATTAGAAAGCCAAACACCCGCGTTTCGAAACGGCGAAAATATAGCGAGCTGTTTCGTACCTCCTTTCCTTCCAAATGCCCGCCACCTTTTTCGCTGCGATACATCCACGGTACCCAAAGCCACAGCTTCCTGTATACTGACTAAGCCTGGCAGATCGCCACGAGAAGCGGCCACCGAAATGGGAAAGCTGGAGCGGCAGACAGCGGATGAGAGGAGAGCCAGGTGACGGGCGCCCCGCTGCGGCGAGACGCCGAAACACACTTCTCCCGAGCAAACAAGTGTCTTTCGGGTCCTCGCCGCTTCAAAAGCTGTGCGCTGACGTCCAGGTTCCCCGAAAAATGGGTCTTTGATGCTCTGTGCTACCAGAACCTCGCGCTCCAAATCTGCGACCAGGCACTCTATGGCTCCGTCGTCGAACTGCCAGGCTTTGTGACTATAGAGGAGGCTATGCCAAAGCACATCGGCCGACCCCATAGCTCACGCATCGGGCACTGCCAATCAATCCGTCAACGAATATTTGGATTCGCGCTCGTGGCCACAACCAGTGCCGTGAACGACAACTCGTCGTCGCTCGCGAAATGACAAATATTCCCTGGTGTGCTCCAAAAGCACGGTGGAAGCTCGGAGCCATCGCACCGGTGCCCAAGCAGGTCGCGACCACGTGATTTCTCGCTTCACTTTTGAGTTGAGGATTAAAGCGAAGGAGAAAAAAGTCGGAAAATACTTTCACGAGCGTCTTTAAAGTGAACCGGGGTATGGGATAAGGGCACTACAGTGTGTTGCAACGTGGGATCTACAGAAGAAGCCTTGTTGTCGCGATTGGGCGACGTGAGCGCGCGAAACGCCGCAATGTTGACGAAGATGGAAAGCTCGCGCAGAAGGCGGAGCTTATATACTGCAGATCTTCAGTTGCGAGTGACTAAAAAACTTTCCTTGTTTTGTTTACCCTCGGTACCAGCCCCGTTATTCGCACATCCGGTGTGCAGAACGGGAAAAAAAGGAAGTGCATTACAACGCGGGACAACTAAAGATACGAAGAAGTCAAACAAGACTGAGTGACAGTTGCGGTAAAAGCGGAAACGTCTCTCGGTGGCTCGGCGAGAGCCAAACCATGTTTTCCCACAGACAGGAAGTTTTTCCATTCAAAATAGTGCCGGCAAAAAAGCAAAAAACATTGAGGCTTTTGGTGCGTTTTAGTGTGCCTAGATTTGAGAGTGCGTCCAACTGCTCGATCGGAGATCACGTGGTTTTACGGGCCGCGTTTTGCAATACGAGTAGCGAGAAGGTGACGAATGCGTTGATCTCGTCTGTGAGTGTATCCGCCTCTTGACACGCTATCGCGTCCTCGTCCACCGACGACGTTACGCATGCGCAGTGGCGATTAATCCGCGCAGGAGAAGTCCGCCATTAAATTGAAAACGCGCTCCATGGTTTGACTGGCCAGCCCTCTTACATCTAGGGCCCTCGAGCAGGCTCTAGTTTGTCTGGCTCTTTGTTCCGTGTGTTCCGGAAGTTAACGATTGTTCGGGCTAAAGTCATTGTTTCTTTTCTGTGGGCTCGAGCCTTTTCGCTTCTCAGCCCACAAGCCTCCTTCGTGATCGTCAAAGCGTCATCAACAAGAAGCTTCGACAGACGGATCCTGAGACGCGCCCACAAAAGAATAAAAACTTATCAACGTCGACTCTAACTTTGAGAAACATGTGTGGCTGTGTGCAATTATTTTATGTACTAAGTTAAACCTTCTTGACATTTATGTTTTTGGTTATGGCCTGCGAATTGCTTTTATATATAGCCGTAGCGAACAAAAATATATATGAATGTACCTAAGAAATACGCAGCAATACATACAAGGTACAAGGACATACAGAGCTTTAGGTGCGACTAATTTTATTTTTATGAGTTCTGACATGGTTATTGAACAAATCGGGCCCGTATTACTTTCTTTTGTCAAAAAGGCAAGGCATACTTCGTGTTCTTTTTGTTTTTCTCTAATCAACGCAACATTTTAATAAGAACACCCAAAGCAATACTTAACCAAACCTAACCGAACTCCACTTAACCTATCATAACTTAGCCTAACCAAATATAGACTAACCTGACCTGACCTATACGAACTCGTCAAGACATTCTTTCACCTAACCCAGTATATCTCTTTACAAGCGGAGCGCAAGTTCGTCTGTTTCTTTTGCAGGCGTTGTGACGACGTCAGGACGCCGAGCTCTGATTGGCTCTGTTTGGGAAGATAGTGGGTAGGCCTCAAGGCATCTATAGCATTGAGGTCTACCCACTATCCTTCCAATCGGAGCCAATCAGAGCTTGACGTTCTGACGTCACCACAACCCCTGAAAAAGAAGCAGACGAACTTGCGGTCCGCATAATCACCGACATTTTACGAAACGCAGGGCGTGACAAGTCTCGTGCATCTCATTATCGCTCCTCGTCCAATGAGATTGCGGCATTTTCTGATAGGAACCCCGGAGAACCAATCACGAAGCAAGTAGCATAAACTAACATAATAAGCCACGCCCCGCGTTTCTTAAGCTGTCGGCGAGCATTGTCGATTTTCATCACGCGTGTTTTCGAACCCACTATCACGGCTTCGTGTTTAGACCGCCAGGCGCTGTGAATATTTGATTCGCTGGTGAGGCTGGCTGGCGAACCCGCCGCCACGGCTTTCTGTTCTTGCCGCTAGGTGCCGTCGATTTCGCTGGAGCCGCCAGTAATGACGTCCCGTATTCAACCTAACATGAGCTTAAGCAATGGCTGGTAAACCGACAACCAACCATACGAACAAATGTAGATAGAAAAAGTGTCTGAAAAAAATTATATATATATATAGATATATATATATATATATATATATTTCTTCCATAACCGCACGTTTCAATGTGAATCCTCATTACCACAAATGCAAGTCCGACGACGAGGACAAATTTACACACGGCAGGATTCTAAGGGAAGGGCGGCGTGCGGGTATTGGTGGAAGGCGAGGGGGGGGGAGGAGGGAGGAGGGTGACGGAAGAGGAATTTATACTTCGTTCCGCCGTAACTCGGCAAAGAGCGAATGCTACGGCGCCTTCGAGTGAATCAGAGGGACGGAGCCGCAGCACTTGACAACCTTTACCAAAGGTACAGGGTCAAGAGTGTACCCCAAGCAATTGGCGAAAAGAGGAAGGAGGAACTCCCCTCTTGCTCGGACCCTCTTCTGTTTGTCCCATGCGTCGCTTTGTCTCCCTCCAAGGCTAGCTCATCCCGTACCATTCGAACAAAAGCGGCTTTTCTCCTTCTCCCACCCGTGGCTTCGACAGCACTGCCAGCAACTAGTGAGATGAAGTACAGTCACGTGTCTCCTGCCGACGCGCTGATTGGCTTACGGGGACCGTAGCCTTCGCCGTTTGCCAAGCAACGGTGACGCGGTGTATATGAGCGCCTGTTATCGCCAGGACGCTTCCTCAAGACACTCAAGACCGTGTCAAGCATCTCCCCCCCCTCCCTCCCCCATCACTGCGTGTTTTCTATAACAGTGACGCGAACAAGCAAAGTCCTTTCAAGACTCGAGCAAATATTTCATTTATGCTCAGATGCAAATGTTTGCGCGGGACTAATCACAATCTTCCACAGGAAGATTAAGCGTCCTGCGCTCTGAGGGTTTACGTTCGGACCGACACGGCCCGCGTCTGAGCTCTCTTTGGCCTGACTGCATGATTACGCGAGGAAGCAGACGTGCCCGCTGAACGCGTCTCCTATGCATGGGGTGACACAAACTAACCTTCAGCTGTGAAAAACGAGCCGAAAAAATCGGCGCCTCCTCATAAAAGTTTCAACGTTTCACCGAATGTGCACCGAGCAGGTTAGTATTGCGTATGAAATTCCGAGCCGTGGTTCACTTTCCGTACAAAATGAGACCAAAGGAACTTGCCAAAGTTAACGTTGGGAGCGTTCGCCGCCGACCGAGTTAGCCACCAAATTTTCTTGTGGCGCCATCTCCCGATAGGCGCAGATAACCGACAACGCACTCTGATGTCTGCTTGCAGCGGCTATCGGGAGATGGCGCCACAAGAAATTTGCGTTGCGTACTCGGTCGTCTGCGAACGCGCCAAGCGTGGACTTTGTCAAACATTTTATGATTTCTTTTTTACAGGACAAAAACTAGGCTTCAAAATTTAACACGGAAATCTCGATCTGCTCTGTACACATTGCGGTGAAAGTCTGAGCTTTATATGTGCAGGCGCCGATTTGTCCGGCTCGTTCTACACCGGTAGGTCCGCTTCGGGACACCATATAGAGTGCCTGGCAGGTTGAGAGACGCTGGATGTGACGAATCTTGAGCATAATATTATCGGTCGGCTCCAGCCAATGAAATTACAGTATTAGCTGATAAGAGAGCCGACGAAAGCATCACGAAGCAAGAAGCGTTAACATGATAATTTTGATAAGCCATGCCATGCGGACGGAATGCCTTACTCACACGGCTTTATGCTGCAGGTGCTGTCCCTCCTGGCGCTATCTTCAACAAGTTTCATCGGCCAAACGATCTACACCTCGTCGTATGAGACAGCCGAATTCACACTGCTTCGGCTGCGAGATGACTCGTCGCCTTCATCTGATCAGCCAATCCCCGCGGTGATCGTTCCTGAGTACTTCCATTGGTTGAACCGCCAAGGGACACTTCCGCTTCCACCGTGGCATTACCATCTACAAAAGGACCCTGCTTCCACTTCGCCGCTGGGGCACGACACGGACGGAATGCCTTACTCACACGGCTTTATGCTGCAGGTTAGTTACCTAAAGTATGCAAAATGTTTTCGTTCCAATAACCTTCTTCTCTTTAAAGTGTCGTGCCCCTTCGACAAAAAGTGCCTACTAACTCATCATTGGTGCGCTAACATCGGAAGAACGCTGTTGTCAATTTTCGAATCGCTGTGGCTGAGTTCGATACTGCTTTTGGCTGGTGATATTGAATCTAATCCCGGACCTATGTCGAAACTGCAGGAAGAGCAGCTCGCGTCAGTTCTTGCAATTGTAAAAAAAATAGAAACTGGTCAAACAACAATGCTAAACAGTATTAAGAAACTAGAAGCAAATCAGAAACAGACTGAAGCAACGGTCAAATCTTTGGAAGAGCGAGTATCACTGTTAGAGAATAATCAAGCGCCTACCACAAGTTCGAACTCTGTCCAGCTTGAGAACGAGTTGCACCGGGACATTCTTGTGTCTGATCTTCAATCGAAGGTTGATGAACTAGAAAATCGGTCACGTAGGAATAATCTGATCTTTTTGGAATAAAAGAAACAAGCGAACGTGAAAGCTGGCTGGATTCCGAGAAGTTGATTGTGGAACTCTGTGCATCGAAGCTTGGTGTAAAAGTGGAAAGCATCTCCAGAGCACATCGACTAGGCCGTTTATCAAGTGATAAGCACAGGCCAATCATAGCCAAATTCTTGAATGAAAAAGAAATGGGAAGTATTCTTTCAAACGGATTTAAACTAAAAGGTACTGAATTTAGTGTTAGCAACGACTACTCAGAAGCAGTTAGAGTCAAGCGTAGAAATCTGCTTAAATTTTCTAAAACTGTCGTAAAGGCTGGGGACAAAGTACGCTTACGTTTTGACAAACTTTTTGTGAATGACGCAGCATATGTCTGGGACAGTGCCCTTGAATCTGCAGTCCCACTAGTAAACGCCGCCGATGTAGATGAATGACATGTCAACTATTCGTTATCCCAAACTGTTTTTCCCAGATCCCCTGCACGTGTCAATATGCAGTGTCGTAATCTTGATGTTGCCGCGTCCACTTCGCATCCTGCTGAAATAAATCTTTTGTATACCAACATTCGGAGTGTGTTATCAAAGCGAGACGACATCTCATCTTTGATTGAATCTTGCTCTGCTGACGTCGTTGCTCTCACGGAAACCTGGTTGAATGATGAAGTGGATGACTCGATTATTTTTGAGGGCGTGTCATCTTTTACTATATTTCGTCAGGATAGACAACAACGCAGAGGTGGCGGGGTTATGTTTGCTGTCAGGAAAAGTATAGTTTGTACACGTATTGTCGTTGACACGTGTTTAGAAAGTGCATGGTTTTTCTTAAAAACAAAATATGCTACTGTTGTGTTTGGGGTCTGTTACAGACCTCCTGATTATAAATCGGGCTTTGTTTCAGCTTTTCATGATACACTTTGTGATTTGTCATTACGGTTTCCTGGCTGTTGCTTTATAATTTTCGGTGATTTTAATTATCCTTCTATAGATTGGTCTCAAAGTCATCCTTCTTGTCAGGGTAACATTGCTGAGTGTGAAAGTTTCATCGAGGCTTGCCTTGACTTCAACCTCTCGCAGCTTGTAACAATACCAACACGCTCCACTACTTCGACCTCAAATATTCTTGACCTCATCTTGACTACACAGCCCGACTTGTTTCATCCAATCACTACCCTTCCAGGGTTATCTGATCACAACGTCCTGTTTGCGCAAATCATTCTGCCAGTAACAAGAAAGGAAACCATTCGTAAACCCATTAGAAGTTATGGCCGGGCTAACTACGATGCAATAAACAGCGAACTAGCACTTTTTTATGAAGAGGTTTTCTTGCATAACTTTGAAAGCCGCACAGTTGAGCAAAACTGGGAGCTATATAAAAATAAAGTGAAATGTCTCATTGATAAGCATATTCCTGTTATTTTCATTAAGACGTCAAATGTCTCTCCGTGGTATGATGCAGGCCTGAGGCGCCTAGGGAATAAGAAAAAACGTCTATTCAGGCGTGCCAGGTACCGTGACAGTCCCTCCGACTGGCATGCATACCATGAGTGCGAAACAGAATATAAACAAAAAGTTGCTATAACTAGAAATTCTTACTACCAAATCACTCTCCCCAATATGTTGCGTACAAACCCCAAAAAATTTTGGACAGTAATAAACCCTAAATCGGCTGATACATTAAATCTTATTGATGTATCAGGACATTCACTATCTGACCTCGAAAGTGCTCGTGTTTTGAATTCTGCTTTTTCTGCAGTATTTTCATGTGAGAATACTGCCCTGCCTATTTTGGATACGTTTTTTGAACATGATCAAATGGAAAGTATAACGATTAATTCATCTGGTGTTGTAAAATTAATTGATAACTTGAAAGTTTCTTCTTCGAGTGGTGAAGACGAAATTAATTCGAAGGTTTTAATGAATACTAAAACAATTTCCAGTGTCATATTGTCCGCAATTTTTTCACAATCTTTGCTTTCTCATTCAGTTCCTGGTGACTGGAAGGTCGGTAAAATTATCCCGTTATTTAAATCAGGTGAACGCAGCTCCCCCTTAAACTATCGGCCCATATCCATTACAAGCATATCCTCAAAAATTTTTGAACATATATTACATTCGAACATCATTCGCTTTTTAGAGGAAAATCAATTAATTTTCAATTACCAGCATGGGTTCCGGAAGGGTCATTCCTGCGAGACCCAACTCGCAGGATTCATTCATGATATTCATCTTTCTATTGACTTCGGTTCCCAAATTGATGTTATATTTCTTGATTTCGCCAAAGCGTTCGACCGGGTCCCACATAAGCGTCTGTTGCAAAAACTTACCCATCTAAAATTAGATAGTAACATCATTCTGTGGATCAAAGACTGGCTTTCTGACAGAAGTCAGTACACGGTCGTGAATTCTCATAGTTCAACTTCTATTCCTGTGTCTTCGGGTGTACCTCAAGGCTCCGTCCTTGGACCCTTGCTTTTCTTAATATATATTAATGACTTACCTTCATGTATTTCCTCCCGCATCCGTATTTTTGCAGACGACTGCGTTGTATACAGACAAATTTCTAACGAAGAAGATAGCATGCAACTACAACATGACCTCACTAACCTATCATTGTGGTGCTCGACCTGGCTCATGAAGCTTAACCCTTCTAAATGCAAACTCATCTCATTTGTTAGGAAAGATACCTTTTTTTCTCATAACTATTTTATTGATTCTAACGTTGTTGAGTCTGTTTCCTCTTATAAATACTTAGGTGTTCACGTCGACTCGCATCTCTCCTGGAAGGTACATATTCGGTCGTTGTTATCATCGTGCAATCGTTCTTTGGGCTACCTAAAACATACACTTCGTTGTGCTCCTCCTCACTTAAAGAAAACTGCATACCTTTCATTGATTCGGCCGAAACTTGAGTACGCATCGAGCATCTGGGATCCTCACCAAGCATATTTGATCACTGAAATAGAAGCCTTTCAAAACCGTGTCGCGCGCTTTATTTTTTCTGAGTATTCTCGACATTCCAGCGTCACCTTATTAAAACAAAAAGCCGACCTTCCAGAACTGGCCTTAAGACGCAAGCTTTCTTGCTTATGCCTTTTTCATCGCATTTACTATGCACCTTCTCTCAGTCAAGGCACGCTAACACAGTCGCATTTCATTTCACCTCGTCTTAATCACTCATGTAAGATTGACCGTTTCACCTGCCGCACTTCTTTTTTGTATTCCTTCTTTCCCAAAACAGCAGTGTGGTGGAATGATCTGACAGAGCGCATCGTCACCGAGATTAACCCTGATAGTTTTCGTTCTCTTATCAGCAGCCATTTAGGTATTGTATGACTTACGATTTCTTGTATGTTTGCACTGCTGTGCAAGATTTTGTTGTTTGATATCCGATTTCTTGTATGTTTGCACTGCTGTGCATGTTTTTATTTTATTATTTTTTGTGTGTTTCATATATGATGTACTTATCCCCCCCTTATGTAATGTCCTTCCCAGAAGGACCTTTAAGGTATTTCAATAAATAAAT
>JAZHYW010013662.1:0-52260 GCA_037355805.1 Ixodes ricinus | reverse complement strand
AAAGTTTGAACAGGTCCAAGTGGAACGTGCTAATTCACCCATATGCATAAGACTGTAAAAACGATTTCCTCGGCAGCTCAGGTAAAAGACGCATGTGCGGACACATTGGTCAGCCATACCACGAATAATAAAGGCCTAAAATAATTATCTTATATGTTTTTTATAGTATCTGCTAATTACTCACGTTTTTCCTAAGGATGACATACACGAGCAGTGAAAACGGTGCATAGGTAGGTGACAGTCCATCGTAGATTTTAGAAAGAGATTGAGCTGTCTTTATGTATTAGCCATCCATCTGTTACCTTAACTGACATAAAATTATGTTTTTAAATCTGCTCTTGCTAACAGGTAAATCAGCGCGTTCCACTTGGGCCTGTGCTCGAGCTCCATCCGCATTCTTTATTTCTTCCTTCCCTGATTTATGCGAGTTCAGTCTGCGCTTGCATGAGGTCTACGTGTTACTCTCCTTATCTCCTTGACATTTTGCGAACTATTTTTCAAGGTGTTCAATTAGTACCAGCTCACAACCTTACTACAATCACGCAACAACTAAAAACAATTACAACTTACACCATTCGCTAAAGGCAGTACCAAACGAAAAAAACAGGAATTGGGTGAGGTATGTCTAACACTATATATTTGCACTGAACAAAATATATATACTAAAAACTAGCCAGACACTACCTTAATTCAGGACATGCTTGTAAATTTCCCCAGAAGCTTGTAATTAATACTTGATAGCCTCTAAACAAAACACCAGTAGGAGGAGAATAAATGCATCATTATTTGAAGCAGCCTGAATGTTTCTGGAAGTGTGAAATTCGTTGCACGTGCGTTGGCTCATACAAAACACGTGTACAGCAAATGATCTTTAGAGCTCGACATTTCGCGAGAAATAAGTGCCGGCGTCAAAAATTATTTCGCGGGCACAAATATTTGCGATCGGAAGTGGTATGCTATGCATTAATCACCATGGAGTGAATTCATCGCAGCACCAATTTTAGGCAAATCTTTTCTGAATACGATTCGCAAAAATGAAGTCGTTTGCAGACGACTGAGCGGCGGAAGGTACGGGCTTGCTCAATAAATCAACCGCTGCTTTTTGTCGGGTCCAGCTCTCCGCACGCACGCAAGCACGGAGAGTGGCGTCGGCGATGAAAAGGCACCGCGTTCTTCTAGACATTCTACGTTTACCAGTAAGCGATACGACGGAGGGAGGCAATCAATCAACCCCCCCCCCCCCCACCCCGCAAGAAGTTCCGCCGTTATTCATGGACCTTGAGCGAGTACACCGCCTCTGCATCAGGGAAAAAAGAAGAAAAAAAGCCTCGCATAACACCATTCGCGCACGATTAGTAATACTGCTGAAAGCAAGCGATCTACAGACAATAACAAACCTCTTGACCGCAGGAAATAACCTAGCCCTAACGAAGAAAGAAACGGACTTACTTTGGATCTTGTGCCATGATCTTGGCTGTTGAGCAGATCTGACATAGTTCCACGTCTCACAGTCGCTTCCGTCTTTTTCGGACATTTTTGAAACTAAGGCAAACTCCACGCATCACGACTAATCGGGAAATTGGACCGTTAGCCGATCGTGAACACAGGCATTCAAACGCACACGGCCGGCAAAACGTGAGAAACATGGCCATTGATTCGATGAGATTGTACTCGTATCTTGAACACGTTTGAAATAAAACAATCAAGAAGCCGCATTATAAAGCTCATAAAATATCCAGTAATAATAAACTATTGCGCACGTCAATATTGCCACAGTATTACAAATAAGTACTGAATACGTAGCAAAATATTAAATACGAAACTACGACTACAATAGTTCGTAACGCATTTAGCAAAATGTAACCTTCTAGAAAGCGCGCAAATATCGACCGCGCGAGTGGCCTAGTTGGTCGGCGCACTGTCTTGCTGAGTCGGTGGTCGTTGGTTCGAACCACGGTTGGCATGATTGTTTGTTTTTTATTGTTTTTTTGTTTTACTTTATTATTTTAAATATTTTTTACCTTTTTGTATTAGTTTTTATTTTAAATATCTTTTTGCCTTTTGTATTAGTTTTTATTTTAAATATTTTTCTCACCTTTTTTTAATTAGTTTTTGGGTGGTTTCGTTTGAAATCGAACACGCTTGTCGGGGTGGGTCTTTTTTCTGAAAAAGATATATCTAATTGCCCCATTACTGAAAAGCACAAAACCGCTTTTCAGAATATTAAAAAAAATATTTCGCTTCACAAAACGATATTGAGTGGAGCAATGTGAAAATCTGTTTTTTACTCCATGATTTTTCTACCCAGTTCTGTGCGCTGGTAATAGTATTAATACGGAAAGCATACAAAACTCACAGTAATTATTGTGATCTTGCATGTTATTTCGACTATTTTTTAGTTCAAAAGAAAATACTTTTCTATTTTTATTTATTGAGGCAAAAAATGACAAACATTGTCTCTTTGGTAATCCGGTGACATCTTCAGGACCTTGTAATTAATGAGTTATTATATTTGTCGCTTACCAAATACTAGGCGGGTGTGGCCCTATGCATGGGTATTGACGGGCATAGGTTTAGTTTATTTTGTTTTTACGTAATTTTTTATATAAAATTTGAAATATCGTTGAAAAAGAAATTAACTAATTTTTTGAACCCACTTTATCGAAAAATTCCATTTTTTATTTCGTTCAATTTGTTTTATTGTTGCTACCGATCATATGAACTTTCAATTGGCTTGATGCGATTTCCCCTTTTTTGTTGTATCTTCTCTTGAAGTGATCGAAATCGCTCCCACTTTCTCAGAATGACCAAACGCAGTTTCCGCAGGTTGGCTTCGCTGCAAAGACTATACTGCTTATTTCTGTGTTCAAATGCAGTAGGTACATTCATTTCGATTGAGAACACTCGTGCTTGGCTACATATTGTATTTTCATAATTTTGTAAGGATGGCAACTGAAATTCCTTAGTACGATCGTTAGCCGTGCAGCGGATGTACCATTATGCGATGTCTAAAGCCAGGGCACAAAGGGCGGAGAAAACTGAACGAGCTCTTCATGTAACAAGACCAGGGTCATATATCTGTTTGTGTTATACACGGGTTGTAAGGCTTGAAGCACCTCGCCACAGTACACAATTTTCGTTCGCAGGACGGCTCCTTGACGTCAAAGGACTCCGTTAAAAAAAATTAAAACAATGGCAAGAAGCGTTTAGCTTTTCGACTTACCGGAGAAAGAAATCGATTTATTCAGAAAGCACAAAAATGAAGAATGGGCCTCAGTAGGGGCTCGCACAGGATTACCCTCCTCACATGTGTGGTGCACAGTTCGCGAGCCGGGACAGAAACCTAAGGTGACATTAGCACGAGATGTACAGTCTCCGGCAATATGAAAGACACATTCGCCGCAGCTGTGTATGCAGCGGTGCCAAGTCCGCCTGATCCAGACGCGCTTTATTTTGAAGGACAAAATTAAACAAACCTTTATTTATTCCCAAACCCAAGCAATGTGTGCCTGGCCAAAGCCTACCGTAGCCACCTAAAATAAAATCGTCAAATCGCTTTCCATATACCCGAAGGCTGTACAATCTTTGCATTAAGCTCGGTGCGACAAAGTGGAGAAACTAAAAGTATACAGAGACATTAAGTGACTGCTTTGGCTGCCTACTGTGAATGTGGGAATCGTTGCTTCTTGGCATCAGAGATATCGATCAGTCTTGAACAAAACCCAACACTTTTATTTTTAACTGCACACACTCGTTCAAAAAGAAGGGCCACCGTCTCGGGTTCACCGCTCGCTCGCTTTTGCTCCAGTTTTCGTTCTGTCCGTCTCGACTTACCACGCTGTCGAAATTCTCGGCTGCATCCGACCGCTGTGGTGCAAAGTTCAGCTCGCCCCCGCGCTCGATCGTCTCTGCAGAGGCAAGCCGATGCCGTTTTGAAAAAGTCCCAATATTGCGTTGCTCGTGAACTGGACTATTTAAAGCACAACAGCATATTGTTTTACAAGTGCATCGTAAATATATTAGCGTTAATTAATAAAGCTGACTATTTATCGCGAATTTGTGTTTGTGTTCTGTAAACAATTGTCTTCGCTTCATGTAAACTCAGTCTGTTTTCCTCACTTTTTTCTGCAAACAGCTTTTCCTTCTTAAAGAGGGGCATGTGATACTACATATTTTTTATATACACGGTGATAGTAAAGAACAGGCAATTACATGGTTATTTGATCGCATGCGACAAGACACATCATGGATTGGCGCCCGTGCTGGATGCTTCCTGGGTGTAACGGAGAAGGGACAGAGAAGGGTATGTGACTTACAAGCTGTGTATAGCACAAACAGATATATGACCCCAGTCTGGCTACATGAAGAGCTCGTTCCGTTTTCTCCACCCTTTGTGTCCTGGCTTTAGACATCGAATAATGGAACATCCGCTGCACCCTATCAGACTAAGGAATGACAGTTTCCTATCATTAAAAAATTAAGAAAGTGCAATATGTAGCCAAGCACGAGTGTGCTCAATCAAAATGAATTTACCCGCTGCATTTGAACACACAAATAAGCAGTATAGTCTTTGCAGCGAAGCCGACCTGCGGAAACTGCGTTTAGTCGTTCTGAGAACGTGTGTGCGATTTTGATCACTTCTAGAGGAGATACAACAAAAAAGGGGCAAATCGTATCAAGCCAATTGAAAGTTCATATGATCGGCAGCAATAATAAAAAAATTGAACGAAATAAAAAATGGTCTTTTTCGATATAGTGGGTTCAAAATATCGGTTAATTTCCTTTTAGACAATATTTCAAATTTCATATAAAAATGCAGTAAAAATAAAATAAATTTATGCCCGTCGATACACCATGTACAGGGTTTAGGGGCTACACCCGAAGAGTATTTGGTAAGCGACAAATATAATAACTCATGAGTTACAAAACTCTGAAGATGTCACCGGATTGTCAAAGAGGCGATGTTTGTCATTTTTTACCTCAATAAACAAAAATACAAAAGTATTTTCTTTTGAACTAAAAAATAGTCAAAATAACATACAAGAGGACAAAAAAGTACTCTGAGTTTTGTATGCTTCCCGTATTCATACCAGTGCACAGAACTGGGTAGAAAAATCACAGGTAAAAAACAGATTTTCAGCCTGCTCCACTCAATAATTTTTATGTAAAACAAAATATTTTTTTGAAAAGCGGTTTTGCTTTTTTTAGAAATGGGGCAATTACATATATTTAGAAAAGAAATCGAAAGACCCACCCCAACAAGCGTGTTCTATTTCTAATGAAACCACCCTTTTATAATTTTAAATATTTTCGAGCTTTTGCAGTCGTCGGCACTGTGCTTTAGGGTAACAATCACGCAGAAGGTGAAAATAAGAAGTGCGAGCCCAAGTTTGAATTGTTGCAATGCACAAACCGTGACCTATTGTTTTGCCGGGATAATTCACTCCATTCGTGCTAATATGTGGGTCAGTGTAGTAGGCAAACAGCGCAAGTCCTTTCAACGAAGAAAACAATGTAATAATAATAATGACCATACTGCAAGAAAAATGGGAAAATGTGGAAGTGGTAAAACTGACAAAGTGATGCAGCCGACGTTTTTCTGAAAGCGGTCATCTTCACCCAATATATAAACAAAAATACCGCAATTTTAAGGCAGTAATTTAGCTGAGCTCATAGGCTACGTATTAATCACATCTCTTAATTTTCTGACTTCCGGAAAGTTGTATTTAATTTTTATTCTGGTAGATCAGTGCTATCCCCCGCGTGCTGGGTCAGTTTTTCTTTTTTATTAGGCCTATACACGTTTTTATTCCTGAGATTCAATTACCGCGCGGATAATTAAACTAGCTTTCAGAAATGGTATCGTTCGGCGTTGTAACATTTATTTTTCGTAGCGTCAAGGGGTCACATTCACAAACCCGGCAGTGTGAACATCCACAACGCATTGGTGTTCTCGCTTTTTTTGCGTTAAAAAAGTTTTTATATTCGCGTTTTTCTGGTACGGTATGTCGTATAACATAAGCTATCAAAGAGACAGATATTGTTTGGCTATGTGAACATTTGAAATATTTCTGTTATATGATCGTAACTACCACAGAAAACAGTCGATTCCTGTGTGAAAAAGCACATTTTCACACTCAATTTCACACTTTCGTAGCGTCATAAGCAATTAACACATCTCTTACTTTTCTAGTTTCTGGAAAGTAATGTTTATTATTGTTTTTGTAACTCAAGGCGCGTGCTCAATCATGCCCCATTTCTTTTTTTAGGCTCTGCTATTTCGTTGTTTTTTTTATCAGAGCCAAACACGTGCGTATACCGCCGGATTAAACTAGCTTCCTGAAAAAAGTATCGTTCGGCGTTGTAAAAATTATTTTTCGTGGCGTAGGCGGTCAGATTCTCAAATCCTGGACTGCAAATTTTCTTCACCGCATTGTTTTTCTTGCATTTTCGCGATAAAACACGTCAGCCTTGCCATGATGGGATCAAATACGCCAGCGTCGGCAGTCATTTACGAAGGATTGATCAACGCAAACATTTCCACTAGCTATTCATGAATTGCTGCAGTTCGTCAGAATCTCAGTGACTTGACTGCATAGTGACAAAGGCAAAAAATAAATAAAACGATGCTGGTCAGTAAATACAACTTCCATGACGGGGCTCGCCAGCCTGAACAGCAAAGCGCTGATGCCGGCCAGTTACTGAACTTCCATGTAAATACTGGCCATCAAAGACAACAAAATACCGATGCCGGCCAGCAACTTTTTTGTTTTTGTTTTAAGAACATAATTAGGTGCAAGGTCTTTAACAAAAAGGCTGTGTAGCATAATTTGTAAAATAATTTTATATTGCCACAAAAACCACGACTAGTATTGACTCTACTACAGCAAGTGTGTTGGCGAGGACACTCATATTGCATACCTATATTGATGAAAGCCCTTGAAATTGCCTGCATGTGCACCATAATAAAATGTTTAGCATGAAGGCATTAACAAGGAGACCGCAGGAAAGCTATCAAAGATACTGAAATGACACTTTCCGATTGTGCGTACATCTAGCTGTGGCATCGAGTTAGTTTTTGTTTGTTTTATGTGGTGAAAATTATATAAAAAAGGTTATTTGACAGTTATCAATAATATATTTTAGAATAATTAAAAATAACAAATATTCAAATATTCGTAATTAAAATAATAATTTAAAATAACAAATATTCGTAATTAAAATAATAATTAAAAATTATTAAAAATAACAATTTTATTTAAATTAGATGTGTGTCTGGAATTCCTTCAATTATACTTTTAACTGGAATCCAAAAATCACGGTTTGTGCGAACTGGAGTTTGTGTGTCCAGATTTCATTCACTATGACTTTTAACCAATTAGGAATATCACGGTTTGTGTGAACCGGAATTGGTCTGTCTGGAATTCCTCAAATTTGACTTTGAAGCGGATTAGGAAAATCACGGTTTGTTTTAACCGGAATGTGTCTGTCCGGAATTCCTCCAATTTGACTTTGAACCGGATTAGAAAAATCACGGTTTCAGCGAACCGGAATTTGCCTGTCCGGGGTTTTTCCAATTTGACTTCGAACCGGATTCGAAAATTTACGGTTTGTGCAAACCGGAAATTGCCTTTCTGGTATGACTCCGGTTTGATTTTAGTCAGTTCCACTTTCGGACTGAATCTAAACAATTATTTTGCGGTTGTAACTTTTAGCTAATTGCTTTTTTCCGGTAGATCGCTGCTTAGCGATTTAATTACCATTTTCTGGAACCAGCCACAAGTAATCAATCAAATGTTTCCGAAAGAGCAAAAATTATTACGTTGAGTTTTTTATGTAAAAACTGGCTCTGTCAGTCCGTGCGTCACTCGTCTATGTTGCGCCAACGTTCGACACTTTTTTACCCCCAAAACCACTAAAAAACAGATACCAAGATACCAGAAGGCTTAGAATGTCAACGCGCTCAGCGACGTTTTGACCCTCAAGCCGTCGAGCGCCTCGTTTCCTGGCCACGGGTTGTTACGATCCCGGTTTGCCGCGGCAAAGACATCTGTGTTCTGCGACTGACCTCAACTAACAACGACAAGGACTCCCCACCGCCCCCTCCCCATCCGCGTAACAAGAACTGGTACGCAATTTTATTTTTTTGTTGCGCTACAGCACCGCTCCTCCTTCAAGCGCATTCGTCGAAAAGTCCTCCAGCGCCGCGGTTGATATCTTGACCAGGAAACGTGGAAAGATGACTAACGATAAATTGGGACGATAACTGCTGTTAAAACTTAACAAAGTGTGAATGACCAAAAACATTTAGCCACTTTTAACATATGTATGCATGTTTGATTCCGTAATTAGAAGTTAAACAAAGTAAAGGGAAAAGCAATCAATTACTTTCAGGTCATTTTCCAATTACTTTCTTGATGCAGTAATTGATTACTGTAATCAATGAAGTAAATTGGTAATTGTAATCGGTAACTTCTTTTCTTTTTTTCACTAACGCGTACAAGACTAGCATATACCGACTTCTTTAGAGAACAAGCTAAACATGTCATCCTTATATGCACCAAACCACTGCTTCCAAACAACCCCACTGCATGTGCGTGGGCGCTGCGCGCGTGCGTGCGCAGGTACAAGATTCGCCCCAGATGAAGCGTCCGCCCATGCGCACTGCCGACAGCAGCGCCACCGCAGTCTCATGACGTCAGAGAGTTCGATCTCCCCGCCAAAAGTTTATGCCCATTCCGTCATTTGTGCTCCGACGCAAAGGCCGCATTACCGGCACGTCCCAGAAGTGACGGCATTTGCGTCGTCTGTTCGTTACTATGGTGCAGTTCGGCATTTTGAAAGCAGATATGAATTGTAATGTGCTTCCGTGTTCAACTGCTATCTCTCTAAACTTCGCTGACGCCGGGACGCCGAGCGAATGGCGAACTGAACGGACGTCGTGTCTACTGCTTTGAGATAAGAGCGTCAGTGGAGTTCGATATTTCGTGCCTGCTCAATGCGTGACGCTCTGTCGTAGCTTCCTATGTTTTATAACGATGCAGGTGAAATAGTATGGCGAGTATAGGTTTGATCGATAGTAGATGCATCCAACAGGAATTCGTTGTGGCACGCCGGTGGGAGCCTCGTAATCTACAGGGAAAATGGACGGTTCGAGGTGCTGTTATTAGAGGTTGAGAATTTGCTCAACCGCTTTCATTACCGACAAAATTTCGCAGATACCTTCTCTTTTTTTATTCACGAGCGTTCTTATGGAATCCTTTTGCGAACTCTTTACAAACAGAACGGCCTTCGAGCCTAACTTTCGACTAAACGCGAGAATTCATAACTATGTCGCTTCATAACAAGCGCGCGTTTGCCACGTTTTGCTGCGCTCTAATAAACAGCACGCGAGCTGATACGGCCATATAGCGTCAACGCATCATGAGCACTCTGTTTAGATTTCTGATGATGGAACACGTACAGAAACGCAAGCACCATGAGGTTTCATCATCGGTCCCCCTTTTCTGCTTCATTCTCATGAATTTGAATTCAAGCCGTGAGACCCGCATCGAAAACCTCACGTAGGCAGAACACCATGGCGACCGCACCATGATGGTGCCCTTTTGACGTCGTCTGATTGGTCCTATCAGCTCGTGGCGTCGGCTACCTCCGGACTTAAGCTGAAACGAAGTATAGGAGTTCACTTCCAGCAGAACACGCGGAAAGTCAACCACGGCAATCAATAGAAGTATCCCAAGGAATCACGAAACTCTATGTACAACTAAAACTGAAAAAAAAAAATGCGTAAGGGCAATAGTTAATTGAAACGTCATAAAATGCAAATCGCATTCTTTTCGGTTTGTTTAGTTGTATTTCGAGCTGTCATTTGCGGGGATACTTCTACGCGGAGCACAAATTCTTCCTGCTTCTTTCGCAGGCGTTGCGGTGACATCAAGACGCCGAGCTCTGATTGGCTCCGATTAAAGGATAGTGGGTAGAACTCAGTGCCAGCTGCTTCAAGGTCTACCCCTATGCTTCTACGGGAGCCAATCAGAGCTCAATGTTCTGAAGTCAGCGCAACCCCTGAGAAAAAGCAGACGGACATGCGACGCTCCGCTTTGTTTGCCGCATGGAGGTAGAAAGAAGAGGAGGCGACCTAACGGCTGAAGCCAGCCAAACGAGAAAATCCCAAGTGAAGCCGGAAGTAGAGGTCGCGGTCGGTGAGAACGCCCCCCACGGTGACCGAAATAGCTGTTGGCGCCAAGAGTTGTCCTTCCCATCCAATCGACCTTTGCAAGTACGGTCACTGGGCGCCGCCATCTTGCTACTGGTGTGGATAGATCGTCTGGTAGTCAAGCATTGCTGAGACGTACCCACAGCCTCAGCAATGCATGACTATCAGGCGATCCACCCTTACCAGCAGCAAGATGGCGGCGCCCAGAGGCCGTACTTGCTAACGTCCATTGTGTTTTTGTTTTGTCTTTATTCTGGTCATCGTTGGGGGCGTGTCTCTCCAAACCGGAAGACTCCCCGGCTTCACATTTGGTGGCGTTATGTCGACTCCAGAAGCTTCCAACCTCCATGGTTTGCCGTGATTAGCTGTGTCCGTGTTTTACGGGAAGGGGAACTCATTGCCTTTATTAGTGTGTGTAGAGCATGCTCGGAAACCAGTTCAGAAAGCAGGCTTCTGCACGTGCGTTGAGCCCTCAGCAAAGCCGCCTCCTCGGTATGACGCCAGAGGAGCGCGTTGGTCCATTGCCGATAGACCCTTTGTGAGAATTCAGTCCCATCTAGTGGCTCAAACGACAGTTTATCTTTTACCGTACTAATGGCGGTAATCAACATGCAGTCTGCAGTATTTTGCTGGTCGCCATCACTTTCGCTAGTCAACAGCAGTCGAGAATACATTAGATGACAGAAAGAATAAAACATAGTACGAAACACAGACAAGTACAATTCCTTCTAGTCCATGGAGTACGATCGCCCGTTCCCGAGCGTATTCTTAGGGAAAGAGGGAAAGAGCAGAGGGAGAGGGGAATTTAGATGGAAGGACGACCGGGGAGGGCGGAAGGGTGCGTTGACCACTTCGGAACGGGCCGCTCACCAAGATCGTCTGAGTCACCCCGGAGAGCTCTTTCTGGATCTCTCAGTTTCCATGGTGACAACTATGCAACCGGTAAGGACGAAGCCCCGACCCACATTCAAGCTGTCATAAAATTTTATACATCGAGTGACTGTAACGCGGATTATGTGCTGCCAACAAATTGATTGGACCCGAGTTTTTTTTTATTTATTTATTCAGATACCTACAGCGCCATAGGGCATAACAGTAGGGGAAAGTTGACAATAAAAAAATATAAGTATAGTTACACAAAAGGCTAAGAAAACAATATTAACGTCTAATGAACATTTCAGTCTCGCAACAAAGTTCAGGCTCCTTAAAATCGGTTTAGGAAACACTACCAGCTCAGTGCTAAATAAAACATATCCTTAGAAATAATGTTAACCACCGAGGATGGCAAACCGTTCTAATCCCGTATGGTTTTAAGAAAAACTAAGTTCATAACGGCATCAATTTTTCAGCGGTATTCCTTAACCTTATACATCTGATTCTTTCGTTGCGATATGTAATGTGGCCGGTGAAGGTAGTGTTTCGCTGTCAATCCCAATCCTACAATGAAATATGTTATTAAACATTTTGAGCCAAAGACTCTTCCTCTTAGAGCTTAACTCCTTCCATCCCATTATCTCTTTTGCGCGATACGTACTAAGTCGCCTGTCATAATTGTTCAAAACAAAACGGGCATCCCGGTTTTAGTACTTTTCCTAGCTTAGTCATTTGAATAGCAATGTAAGGGTATCATACTGCGCAAACATATTCTAAAATTAAGCGAACGTGCGAAGAATAAAGGTTTTCCTTCAGGGAAGATGGCACAGACTTCCGCAGCTTACGCAGACTTCCGCAGATCTTTGTATTCAACTCCTAGGTCGCATCGTACTCACGCTTCATCCGATTCGGAGCATCTTCAACTTCTTCCATCAACAGGAACCAGAAGGCCGCCATTAGTATGGAACATATGCCATTCCTTAGATTAGATGATGATGGTGATCAAAGTGGCCAGTCTGAATTTCGGAAAGGGTCTATTGTTTTCTATCTGCGAAGAAATGGAACTAGACGGTAAACGGTAAACCGAATAAGATAACTCTCTCGCACGTATATACGTTTATCGTTTTCCCTCATTCCCAGACACGTAGTTCATGTATTCCGTATGCAAAATCAAAATAAACAAACAAATGAAAAAAAAACAGCTTTACAAGTTGGAACAAGTAAACAACTATAAAAGAACCCCCCCCCCCCCCCCCCCACCCCAAAAAAAAAATAATTCACAGATGTGATTATAGCGTTTTTAGGATATTTTCTTTCCGGCTGTTGGAGACATCCAGAAATACGAGCACACGCCTCTATTTCCGGAATGCACGATACGAACTCCAGAGCAGATCATGATCTCTAATACATCAATCCTTATTTTCAATGAAAAATGTTTTAACATGTATTCCAAAACTTTTGGAAATTACAGTTTTGAGACATCTTTGTTTGTCGTTTTTCTGTCGACGCCGCAGTCTCGGGTAATCCTAGAATTGTGAACTTACACCAGCTCACTTGCGCCCTCACGTTTTGTTAGTTTAAAAAGTTGGCATTATGTAATAACCAGAGTGCGCACAAATTATGGTTTCCAACAACTTGAATATATCTCATTGCCGACATACTAAACACACACCCAGCATAGTTGAAATGGCACAAAACAGCCATTCAAATAGAACATTAAAAAAAATGCAAACATATGTTTTAAACTTTTCTTCATCTGCAGTTGATATTCCAACTTGTTAGGTTTATGCAAAAAAAAACTGTTTTTGTGCAATGCGTGGCGGTATCATACACGTGAGTTTTTGTTTTTCTGTTGAGTGATGTGAAAACTAGTGGTGGAGGTCCCTCCAGATCACAAGCTTGTCTACTTTTACCCTACCCCCCAGATTCCTATTCTGAAATAAAGCATATACATACATACATATTGCCGTGTCCGCTACAAATGATGTTTCACTTGCCTTTCATCCGGCGCAGATTGTTTTTATACAAATACTTTCTGAACTTTATTAATTCGCGATGCACCTTCCGTGCCTTTGTCAACAGTCTTCATGGGCGCACTTAAACTAACACTAACACGCGAGATCGTTTTGACATAAAACTGAAACGTGGAATTCGATAATGAGCGTGATGCGACAGTTCCTTATGGCTCACAGCCCACTCTTCGTACATTTCTCTTGTCGCCTCTCCGCCTGCCATCAGAAAAAGGAAAAAAAATGTAGCACATGAATTTTTTTTTTAAATATTGGATTAGGTTGACAGTTTTGAAATACGTTCTTGATCTGCCACGATGAACCTTCAGCACCTGAACCTTTGCAGCGACAACTTTTATCTGAATCTCTTCCGATTCATTTCAAACCTCCCGATTTTTTGTTAAGAATTTTTAGAGATACCACACATATCTGACTTCTATAGCCCGTAAAATATATTGACTTACATTTGCCTTCTAAATACGCATGACGGAACGATTCCAGCGAGGCCTTCTACCCTTTTAAACTGCAGGAAGAACAGTCGACCCTGATTTTAAACGCCGAAGGCAACGTTCAAAGCCTTTTATCCTAACCACCGAAAGAACTAGCTAGAAATATACAACATTAAACTTTCCTGTCAACCCGCGTAGGTTTATAGGTTCAACCAACATTCCGAGTCGCCGATATGAAAAACACCATTCAAGATTCCGCATCTATACCCCTAGATGAAAGAACGCGTCTTACAATGACGTGCTTCAGCGAGATTCATTCGCGAGAAAACAACTTGCCCCCCAAAAAATTTGAATAAACTCTATCGCGAGGTCGTTTCCGCTACCCTCCCGCTTTATACTTCGGAGCGTAACAAAGTTTTCGGAGCAACCAAGTCTGCGAAGCTATATAAGAAGGGTTCGGGTTTGGTTTAGACTATTTTCTTTTCCAAGCCGTGAGCGAACAGGAAAGCCAATTTCGAGCAGCGTTCGGTTCAAGAATCCATTGAAGGTCTTCGTAGAGCCGCCAGTTTCCTGTTCTCGGCTTGCTGCTTCGCAAGTATAGAGGGAATGCCGGAGGGCTACATGCGAAGTTTGTTCCGGTGAAATTCCTCTCCGCCCCTGAATTGTTTCGCTTGCATCGAGTTGTGTCGCCACAAGTTTTATTCCGACAACTTAGATTCCGAAGGGGCTTTAAAAGGGCTCTGGTTGGCGTCGAGCAAACGTTAAGGTACTCAAGGATCGGATTTTGAGGGTTAAGGTATGTCTTCGGATTCTAAAAGAGTTTCTTCGTTCAGTGATTCAATGAGGAGCGAGGCTTCCTGTACCTAACTGAAAGCTGTTTCATACATTTCCGTTCGAGTGTTGGACTTAGTTGCAATCGCGCATGACGAGAGGGCGCACAGGCACGCTGGCGCCATCTCGTCAGGTTTGGCCCAAGAACATTTACGATTCAAACTAAATAGCTGGACTTAAGGTTTAGCAGTATGTTCGAGATCACCTTCTACGTACTATATACGAAAACTTATCTCTTTTAACGATGTCAGAATTATTTCAAGCACGTTGTGGAAGACGATGCGTAAAATATGTGCAGACCAGGAGTGTTTGCTCGGCTTCCCGATAGGGGCCGCCAGTGTGTGGTCTCATCATAAGCGGTTACAAGCGGTTGAAACGCAAAGGAATCACATACAAAACGCAAATGTGTGATTCAAGTTTAAGTCAAAATAAAAGAGGCTCTCAGATTGAAAATTTTGTGTTGGCACAAAGACTTCAGTTTGAGATGCATAGGAATTTGGACCATGCTTCCGCAAACTCACCCCAGCCCTTCCCATGTTGCAAGCATAATCTTTAGGCGAAAAATACACTGTACGACAAGAGTGATTGCTTTAGGAAGTGGTGGGAATATGCGTGAATAGAAATGTTTCTTCGAAAGCAAAACATCCGTGCCTGCCGGACGAATGGCTGGATGGATGGATGAATGAATGGATAGATGGAGGTATGCACTGATGGATGGATGGGTTAATGGATTGATGGATGGACGGATAGATGGAGGAATATATAGTTAAACACTCTCTAGAGGGCGGTGGCTTGCGCCACCTAGCTACTATTTTTAACCTATGATGCTAATAGGCACATGGACGCTAAGCTCTGATGGACAGTCGGAACCACTAACTGTATGTGACTTCTAAAACACGAGGATCTGTATGGAAACCGCATATTGTACATAGTGAGCTTTCGATAGGTAATCAGTTGTGAAATGTATAGTTTTTCACAACGTGTCTTTGATTGTTACAATATACATTGTGCGAAACGATCGACTCAACCGGTTCGTTTAAACTTCCATAAGTATCGCTGTAGGGCGAGAGAGTTTCTAAGCTTCATTTTAAATGTAAAGTGAGAAGTTCCGAAAATAAGTAATTTGAAAGTGTTATCGACATGAGCAGGAGGTTCACCAAAGTGAAACAAGGCAGAAGAGGCGTTAGGAGCGTAGGCTATATTATTTCTGATGTGGATGTATCTGTTTCTCGGTTGTGAGTGCCGGAAAACTTGCTCTATTAACTCTTGACAATAAAAAAAATATCTAGTGACTCTCGTATACTCAATTCGTTTGGTTGTTTCGATATGTCACATTGTACCATGTCGACCGAACGTGTTTGACCACCATCTATGAGTCGCACTGAAATGTAACGAAAAGATAGAAATGAAAACAAAATATGAGACTTCATATTGTCACTCTATGCCTGCTTCACCACAATCATTTCATTGTCTGCTATTTTATAGACGCGTAAAACTACCGTATTCCTAACAACTTCTTACCTCTCTTCCAGGTCTCTCGGTGTTTCATCGCTAGAAACAACTCTGGTGAGTCTGGCATTACGAGCTAATCCGTTCTGTTTCTGAATTATGACATTTGCTCTACGCTCTGCTTAAACATCTGCTTAGTGAACTAAATTTTGGCTCCTGCCATCCCTGAACAAGAGAAGCGTAACGCTGTTCAAACAAACAAGGGCCTAGACAACGAATTCGTGATATCAATTTTTTTTTCTTTTACTCAAATCATAACCTACGAAATTCCAGACACCCAGAAAAATTATTTGCTCTCAATATCTACCTTTTCTTTCTACACGAAAAGCGCCCACACAGCATCGTGAGTACAGCGTTGTTTCTCACTGTTTGGTTTTCTTCTTCGAGGTCACGTGTAATAATGTCATCGTGCCTAAATTATTTACGGACGTTCTAAGCCATCTAAGGCACATATTCATAATTAAATATACGACAGTCCAGAAAATCTATATTTTTTTTTTAAGACTGCAGAAATTTTAGGAACTTGTTGATTTAAAGTCATTTTGAGCGGGTAGTGGCGGGAAGTGACTTCTCTCGACTACGCGATGAGTGACTCCATGGTGACTCCTGCGCACTCTGTCGTCACAATATACTTTTTTTTCCCTCTAGTTTCTGTCTGACTTTGTTCGCTTTGCGCAACAGATACTACAACTCTTTTCATCGAGCATCCCAGGCTACCGCTTCACGTAGCACACAATATGCATAGCCTTTAAGGGGCGTACAACGTCACGTACTCTACCAATGTGCCGCGCACACACACATTAAAAAAACTCGAAGCACAAAAAAAAACACTCAGCTTTAAGCGCATTTGCTTAGGAAGGTGCTTATAAATATATACACCGACCGCATGGCGCTGCCAAGCTTCTTCACAACACGGTGAAGGATTACGTTCTCTCAGAGCGCTAGACGCTTGCTGGTGCGAGCGATGGCCTAAGTTAGGAAACAGAAAAGAATTAAAAAAAGCGTTTATATATGGACGAGTGCTTCGTGGTGGCAGACGAAGAAAGTTGTTTGATGTTGTCGCGGTCGTGGCTAGAAAATAACGGCTTTCTTCCGGCATGACCACTCTGTAAGACGAGGTTCGCGTCTTTCCCTTTCAACTGTCATACACCAACGCAGTGAGCTTGGGTCAGCATCGTCGACAGAGCGTCTTGCAGCGTCTCTCGCCGAGTGCGACGCTAACACGCTACGACGCCAAGACGGACGCGTCCCGACGTCATGACAACTCCTGCAAAAAAAAGCAGACGAACTTGAGCTCCGAAATACGTGAGCCATTCGAAACGCGGAATCTTGAAAACTGCATCGCTTATTTTTACCGAAAAAAGAAAAGTTGTTTACGATAAGGAAATGGTTTCGGTGCTGCCCTTCAAGTGAAAGAGCAAGCAGACGGTTAGCCGACCGTTTGGCTCTTCAGCGGTTTCGGTCGTTCGTTGCGATAAGAGGACCACTGGGAAACATATCGATTCATGTAGACGTCTTCGAATTTATTATTGTCATTTATTTTTTCTAAGGGGGGGGTGCTGCTTTTCGTTTCCGGGCATGAAACGTTTCCGTGCGGATGGTTTTATTACCGCAGTTACCGATTAAGAAGAAACACGTAATAGCTTCGAAGGTTACGGCCTTGCATCCGTGGACGCCGAGATATCGGAAGTCGACCGGATGGAGTCAGGAGAGGGCGGCGGCGTGGTTGTGTGCGTGCATTAGTCCATTGCGAAAGTTCAGGCTCTTAAACCTATATTCGTAGGGTTGATAATGCCCGAGGATAACGTTCACAATGTGGTATATAGGGACAGCAGCCCGCTTTAGAGCCGATTGCGGCATAGGAAACTTTTAAACTAAAACCCGGCTTGCCAGGACGTGTAAAGTTTGCGCGATAAGGTGAGAGGTTAACGTTGAAACATTGGAGAATACGGTCTCACGGACGCTTTAATTGTGGACATTAGACGTGTTTGACGCGTACCCTAGTTAATACCTCTCGCGAACTGGTATTACGGTGCCATAATTCGAATATAGCAATTAACTTAATACTTCCCGCTCGGTTGTGTAATTAAGGTGGGAGTGTTGATGAACAATCTTAGATCATAAAACGTCTCAGTGATCTTCTTTTCTTTTTCAGCTTACATAATAAAAAAATAATGCCATTCATCACGTGTCAGAGCAATCACCGCGACTTACGTAGAGCTGTGATGAGCGCTAAGAGGCAGCTTACCTCGACAATGCAATCAAGGCAGGCTAAATTTAAGGGTTTTAAGTGATAAACCAACTAAGGGCATCTGGCACGCCCTAGCCAAGGACTGAGGATCACTTTAGACCACCCGGGGTCCTTTCACGTGCTACAAAAGTATCGGTTACAGGGCGCCATCTCTACAATAACTATGAGTCTCTGCCCAATCTGGGCAGGATGCAGGGACAGAGAGCACGACGTTTCGCTGACTCAATTCGCCTGCGCAGATCGCTGTTCTTGAGTCACACATTTTCGTGTACGTCGTCGTGCAATGGACCTGGTCCGAAGATTACTGTCAACAGACACACCGCTCGCTCCGCAGACAAGTAGATGCCCAGGCAATTTCATTATTATACTACTTTTGAGTGCTTATCACAGAACAAAAAAAAAAATGTCGAGTCATTGGGCTGCGGATTCATGCGCGACTTCTGCTATGAGGAGCGCAAGCTGGTTGCTTCTTCTGCAGGGGTTGTAGTGACGTCAGAACGCCGGGCTCTGATTGGCTCTGATTGATGGATAGTGGGTAGACCTCAAAGCAAGCTGCCTTGAGGCCTACCCACTATCGTTTCAATCAGAGCCAATCATAGCGCGGCGTTTTGACGTCACCACAACCCCTGCAAAAGAAGCAGACGAACTTGCGCTCTGCATTCTGCAGAAGAGAGCTTCTGCGCATGCTCAAAACAAAATCTACAGCCCGAATAAAAAATAGAAAATGGCGGCGCGCATAAAGAGATCAATACAATGATCTATGCGGCGTTTAAGTGCGTCTGCTACTGGCGCACTTCGTACGTTTGCCTACCCGTCACACACGCCACGTGCCGTTTTCTCCATCTCGATTTGAACGGCGAGCGCTTGACTGCCTTGTCACCGGGCGTTCCCTACGCCGCTTTTGTATGTATTTCTCTCCTCTGTGTCCTTGTGTTTCGCTCTATTTTTCATCATGAACGTTTACCAACTAGCCCAACTGTCTATTCTTGTATTCTTGCCGCTCTGCACGTTGCCCTTTGATAAGCGCGCCCCTCCATACGTTCCGATGAACCAAAGACTCGTTTCGATACACTTGCTTGCCGTAGAAGCCTGTTTCTCTCGGCGAGGGTGCGGTGAGGGGAGGGGGTTGCAAGCCATGGAATGCTGGCATCGAGCGTTAAGCGGTAATGCAGCGTTCGATCATGCACGTGCCGTGGTCGTTAGCGAGCGTGTGTCAGCATCAGACAACTCGCGGCAACCGAGCGTCTGAAAGAGATAAAAAGTTCAAATAAACGAGAAAAAAAAACTGCTACTCGAGTTTTTAGTGCTTTAATCAATACTATAAGACGGACTTTCTTGAAGCTTTTCACAATTTTATATCGACCAAAGTAATTCCGCCAACTTATAGCGTCCGCGAGAAACGCGAGAAAGAGCAATGACGAACGATCGAAACGCGACTGAAATTTCTTAAATTTTGATCCGCAGAGGCGCTGGCCAAAACTTCAGAGATACAAAACTATAGATTTAAACTAGATCCGATGATAAAAGGTATCGGCCGATAAAAGCGGTGTTGTTTTGGCGCAGAAAAGATGCAAATTTCGTGGCAAGATTAGGCCAATCCAGCTTGATACAGTCCCTGAAACCATCATCTTCGATGCCAGAGAGCAATCTTCGGTCTCGTATCAAAAATAGCATCTCGGCCTCGGCGCGGCGCAATAGGGCCTCCCGTCTCTTCCTTAATCAGCAGATTAGATGAGCGAGAGCGTGACGGATTAGCAACCGGAGGCCCTGGACAGGCTCCTACCCTGGACACTCGCTCCCTGCAGAGCGCTCTTAATGACCCGCGGCAGGAGCCGCGCATGCAACGCACGTGACTCGCAGTGTTTGCCCTGGCTTCCGGAGCGGTCTTGGCGCGCATTGAGAGTTACGAGCGAGGTGCACGGTTCGTCGTAAACGTCGGAGGCCCGGCGTTATTGCAACTGCATCTGGCCGAGGGCTTAGTCGCGGTGACGACCACGGTGTTTTTGTCCGGCGGTGCAGCGGAAAGTCGTGTTTGCTTTGACCGCGTGCTTGGCTCCCGCGGCATGAGATGCCTCGGATGAGTGTGCTCGCTCGCGCGTGCTGTCCGGCTGGCGGATGTTTTGGGGGCTCTTCCTTTGTATCCCGGCGGGAGGCCGACACCTCGTAAGCCTCACAGTTAGCGCTGCAAATACACTGTAGTCTGGAGACTCCGTTTGATGCGTGTTTCTTGCTTGTATATGACAGTCCTGGCGCACTGGTTGCGCAGAAACTGTTTGCAGACATCTTCTAAGCCTACAAATGTATGAACCAAACGTATGTTTCGAACCGTGCGTGAGGCCGGCGTGTCCGCGGAGAGTTCTCCGTCATAAATCTCCCCGGAGAACTCCAGGGATCTTTTGTATGATATATGAGCAGTGTTATACTGTGGTTTAATAATCCTACTTGTCTCATTGGTCATACAAAAATGGTCTGCAGACGTGTTGAAAGTTTACACGTATGTATAAAGCAATCGTGCTTCGAAAAATGCCCGACGCGAAGTTCGCGGATATTTCGGTCATTATCTCTGCAGCGAGCACCCTGTCTTTTGTGTGATGTAAGTACTAGCAGCGGGACGTCGGCCTGGAGAGCAAGGCTGTAGTGCTGGTTTTGTCGACGTCACCTAAAGATGCGGCAAGCCAGCCTGCGGCCAACGTTATTAGATTAGCTCAGTTACGGAACTGCTCATAGACGCTGCATGCACGAACAGTACCCCCCTCACTCACCACGACTCGCCCGGCGTCGCTCGACGCGCCGCCGGACGGCTGCTTTGGTAACTGAATCGGGATACGTTCGTTTCAACGTTACTAGAAACGTAAAAACCAACGGAAAAAAACTCTTTTTGTAGTAAATTTTATTAGAGTTTAGTTCAAAATGAGGGGCGCGTGATGTTTTTTAAAATTTTAGTTTGCAAGGTTTTGCAGCACAATTAATATTGTTTTTATACAACCATGCCTCAGCGGTGATTTCAGGTAGCACGTCCCGACCTAGGCGCATCTTAACTTCGGTGATATGTCGCGGCGCGTCCGCTGGGGAGACGGGGGTGGCACCCCTGTAACCCTTTCCACCGTATCTGTTTCGGCTCCGAAATGGCCGATTGAAGCCAAAATAGATGTCACGTGCAGTTCCTCGAGTGACCGCTGCGGGAGAAATGGCGGCGTTGTGATCGCCATTTGGCGCTTCAGCTGTGCTCTTTGGAACGCACAGTTATGAAATGAAAATATAGATGGCGCTTCGAACGACGCCAGGCGGATTGAAGTGAGTCAGGGGGGATACCCCCTCGCGCGGGAGTTCCACAACTGAGGTAATCTAGTAACGTTGCCTGCGGCGAAGATTGGATGTAAGTGCTTACGTCACTGTTCGGCTGGGACTCCTGTTTCATTAGTGAGGGCACGAGTCGAAGGAGAACGATGACGCAGTAGGGCACGTGTTCAATCTGGGCCTCCCGCTGGCCTGCGGTATGTGACGTAGAATTGCGAGCACCATAGCTTTGTTACCTATAAAGTGCCCCCCCCCCCCCCAAACACACACACACTCCTACCGTAAAAATAAACTAGGCATTACCGAACGCCCGTTTTCCTCCCAAATGCAACGCTAACGGTCGGAGCGAGATGCTAAAATTTCATAACTATCACTTATCTCATTCAAAAGGTTTGAGTCATTGTCTGAAAATTTGAATAGGAAAATGGGCCCCCTTTTTGCCCGTTTTCGCTCTCTGGCATTCAGCTTTCTAAATTCGAGAACTTCGTCGGCCGCCATTTTTCCATAGACAATTTTAGGAAATCACCGATGACTTTCGGAATAATATAACGGTAAGTTCTGAAACTTTGGTCCCGGGTTCGAACCGCTAGCACTCCATTTGGGTAAAAAATGCGCGTCCAGTAATAAAGATTTTTTTTCTTTTTGCGCATTTTTTGGAGGGACACTTTTTAGGTTTTGGGAAAGTGGTACCTCTCATGAACTAGATATTTGGAGAAGGAATGAGGTTAATACCTTGATTGCCAATTGAAGAATACGCCATTAATGACGTCACTTGCGATGACTGTTTTCATGACGTCAGGACAGTGACGTCGTTTATAGATTACGTTTTTTTCTTCAGGTAATTGGCGATTCCAGCATTCTTTTTTTCTACATCTGATAACTCGCTTTTATAGAGTGCGCCGTTTCCCGAATTGAAGAAGCATCTTGAGTCTTGCTTACAGAGCTCAAACTAAGCGTACCGACATATAATATAAGGTCAGTGGGCTTTTCACAATGGTGCCGCGCGTACAAGAGTCACAACGGTAATTATGTCAACGGATTAGTTTAGGCTTTTTATGGCACAACGTCTTGACGGGATTAATATAATTTTTGAGTTGAATTGTATTTACAGAATTGTTACTCTACGTAAATGTGAAGGCGTAATATCTGGTTAAGTGTGCATTTGTGGAGCTTTCTATCTCTCACGTTTTTTTTCCACTTCATTGAGTCGGTTCTAGTTTATAACTGTTAAAAAAATGAACGAAAAAAAAACACAGCCACATTACGGAGAGGTCGAGTGCTTGGAAGCGTTTTCAGCGTTAAAGTCTAAATGAGATTGAAGGCATGCAATATAGTAATCGTTAGAAAAAAAAACATGAAGTACGAAATATGTAACATGCACCTAACAAACAGGAAATTCAGCAAGTCACACAAAATGAACAAAAATGACTGACAATCTTGAATATTCAACTTATGGGTAGAAAGAATAAACGCACGCATTATCATATCCTGCGCCAACCTGATACTCACACTGCATTTCGCTTGTAACTAGGGCTGGGCAATTGATCAATAAACCTGCAGACTAATCAATTAATGCTTTAATAGAGATTAAGTTTTTTACCGGTCAATCGCTAAAATTATTGACGAAACAAAAGAGAGTAAAAATAAAATGCTTTCCCGAGCAGAAACGGACGAGTACACCTACACGAAGGCCAAACTTTGGGCTAAACTTTAAACTAAAGTAAACTCTAAGGGCGAGATTTGTGACTCCTGAAAGGTGCAGAACGTTACGCGTGTCCTAACCACCCAGTTTAGCGCAGCAGAGACCATTGTGAAAAATCAAGGGAGGCCACTCTTGTTGGAAAATATTAACGAACCTCTTTGGCTGAAGTAGTAATCTGTAGAATGTGTCTTTGAATGTGTCTTTGGCTGAAGTAGTAAGTGTCTCTGAAGTGTCTTTGGTCTGCTGAATGTGTCTTTGGCTGAAGTAGTAATCTGTGAATGTGTCTTTGAACTATTCTCAACTACGTATCGAATCGAAGTTGATTCATAATCGAGATTGTATATTGTGCCGTTTATCAGATATTCAGCGGAAGCAAACAAAACAGAAATGTATTTTTGAGTTCTAAAAATCACTATGCATGGAAATGAACGAGACCGATTAATCCATCAATTAAGCGGTTAAGGTATGGCGACTTACCTTGTTAAACATTTTTAATCGACGCCAAGCCCTATCTTGTAACCACTTCCAGATATCTGCAAGAGGTTTTCAAGAACCAAGAAAACGCCATATATAAATGAACGCTTTTTAATGGGATTCACGCCATATTTCTGCTATATTGAGGAGAAACAAGTTAACGACACAAAGAACTCAACATTAAGCGTGATGTCCTACATAATTTTCTTTTTTACAGTTTCTCACGCTGCAGACTTCAGGGCATTGTGAGACGCCAATAGTTTACATGCCTTTGAGGCCTTCCAATAACTCATTTATTAATTATAAACAAAAAGGAAAACCGGATCCGGCGTAGGAAATCGTAGTCGTCGGCACAACGTTCAGTCGTTTGTTTGCATGTTTTAGCTCTTTAATCACGACTTCGGCATTGGAATTTTTTAATGCCACAACGAATATTCCATCGACTCAGTGCTGGAACTAACGCGTTACAGGTAATGACGTTACTGGTAACGTGTTGGATTTCAGTAAAGGACTAAGGTTTTCGTTACAATTCAAACTGACTGTCGAGTAAAGTCACTTCATTACGGTTTGGCAGTATTGTCTATAAAATTGCGTTATTTATTACTTTCGTTTAAAATTGGTCTACATTTTAGTTCCTTCAAAAAGACAAAGCGCCATCGGCACCTTTCTCTATTCTAGAAAGATCACTAGCAAATAATAAGTATATTATGAAATCACTCTTAAAGTTCGTAACCGTGGCATATCGTTGCCAATGCTGAGATGTAAAGTAACGCAAATGTAACGCTCGTTAGATTTTGGAAGTAACGGTAGCGGTATTTTGTTGCGTTTGCAGGACGGTAATACCTTACTTTTTGAATAATTAACGAGTAACGCAATTTTGTTTCTTATTTTCCACAACGGGCACAATGTTGCGTACGAGCGTTGCTATGTTTCGTCGTCTAAAATTTGAGAATACTGCAAGACGATATGCGAATCGTCGATTATGTCACGCGACTCGAGGCAATTATTTTGATAAATCACTAAACCCGCAAGTGCCATTCGAGGAGACTGGGATTGCGGTCATCCATTCCCGCTTTTAGAATAATCCCTGGGAATGGGATCTTGGCCACAGACAGGTTACGAAGTACTTCTTTCGGGACGACTGAAGCTTTTCAGAAATGATTATTACTAATGTAATTACGTTTGTGTAACGTACATTTGAGTTGCAATTTTCACAAGTTCATCACAATCGTTTTCTGCAAACGAGAGTTTCAACATGTGTGCGTCCTTCTCAACGTTTATGAATGCCAAAACGAGTATCAACCAGTCTTGTACACGTTACACGAAAAAAACAGTAGTATATTACAATGATCATTACTCCAGGTTAAAAGTATTGAATTAGATTACTCGCATACTTGAAACAAAATGTAGTTGACCGTTTATTTGAAAACGTAACCGTTACTGCTCCCATTACTCAGGATTTTTCAAAACGACAGAGTTTTCTGCCGGTTTGAAAACGGGTCTTCCGCACTGTCAATTATTGGATTAGAAACATCGATTTATGACGTACCTACCGTTTCAATCCATCAATTTTGATAATTTCATCTTCCTGCCGGAAACTTGCGTCGAGAATTCATTGGTAGAAAACTTGTACGAACAAAGAACGCCGTTAGAAATGGGAGCAGAAGATACTAACGGCTGCAAGTAATTTCAATAATTTCAAAAGTAAACACCATACTCTTGCGATTACTTTCTCATAAACGTGTTCAAACGATTGTTGATTTACGCCAGAGAGTGATCGATTACGAGCAATTTGATTACTTGTAATGAAACCTGCAATGTCTGGTATGATCCAATAACACTTAAAACAGTGACGGAGTGCTTCAAGATGCCGAGCTTGAATTATAGTGCGCTACCTCGTTCGAGAAGATGGATGAGTGCGGCGGCAACAGAGGACCTCCGACACCATTTTCCTGCTCAGCGCAAGTTTTATGAACACAGCATTTTTTATATTTTTATTTTGTATTGCGTGTGAATAAAACTAGCAGTGTGTGGTTGCTGTGAGTAATATATGTTTATGTAAGCTTTCAGTCGACGCCGACGTCTACACGAACGCAGCGTTGTGGTAATTCCAGTTAGAGTTCTCAAACTATAGATGCCGCTCTAGCAAACGATATATTCCATAAAAGAAACAAACAAAGAAGCTTCCAACGCTGAACCGGGCTGGACAAACCTATTTGCGCGAAACAGCGCCTCTGCACTGCGGTCCAAAACCCTATTCACAATTTCCAGAAATGGAATATCCGTGTAAGCTTCTGCCAGAGAACCAAAACATGAAATCAATTACCGCGAGTCGACACTATTTTTTTAACTAGAAATAGGCTTAGGCATTAGGAGAAAGTAAAGCACGTGAAAACCAGAAGGCTCAAAGCGCGGAATACTAGATGGGTTTTGTAGAACAACGCTCGCGTTATTAGAACAAGTTAAGCACGCCGCCAAATTACATTTATGTTTGGAAAAAAGTCCTCGGGAACTCATTTCTTTCTTCTATAATAACTGAAAGCTTAAAGCGATGTGAAATGACTTTCGGACTTTGGCCAATTAATAAAGGGCAAAAGTCTATGTCCCCCGTAAATTAAAAAAAGCACAAAACCATTTGTTTTCTTGCGTGCGCTAGTTTTTATTTTAAAAATATTGAGCAAATCGAAAGCTTTGCGCATGGCGTAGCTTATGAAAATTATCATGTTAACGCTTCTTGCTTCGTGATTCTTTCGTCGGCTTTCTTATCAGTGCTGTAATTTCATTGGCTGGAGCCGACCGATAATAATATGCTCAAGATTCGTCACATCCAGCGTCTCTCAACTTGCCAGGCACTCTATATGGTGCCCCGAAGCGGACCTTCCGGTGTAGAACCAGCCGGCGAAATCGGCGCCTGCACATATAAAGCTCAGATTTTCACCCAATGCGCTCAGAGCAGATCAAGATTTCCGTGTGAAATTTTGAAGCCCAGTTTTTTTCCTGCAAAAGAAATTATTAAAATGTTTGACAAAGTCAACGTTTGGCGCGTTCGCAGACAACCGAGTAAGCGACGCAAATTTCTTGTGGCGCCATCTCCCGATAGCCGCTTCAAGCAGACATCAGAGTGCGTTGTCGGTTACCTGCGCTTATCGTGAGATGGCGCCACAAGACAATTTGGTAACTAACTCGGTCGGCGGCGAACGCTCCCGACGTTGACTTCGGCAAGTTCCTTTGGCTTCATTTTGTACGGAAAGTGAACCACGGCTCGGAATTTCATACGCAATACTAACCTGCTCGGTGCACATTCGGTGAAACGTTGAAACTTTTATGAGGAGGCGCCGATTTTTTCGGCCTCGTTTTTCACAGCTGAAGGTTAGTTTGTGTCACCCCATGCATAGGAGACGCGTTCAGCGGGCACGTCTGCTTCCTCGCGTAATCATGCAGTCAGGCCAAAGAGAGCTCAGACGCGGGCCGTGTCGGTCCGAACGTAAACCCTCAGAGCGCAGGACGCTTAATCTTCCTGTGGAAGATTGTGATTAGTCCCGCGCAAACATTTGCATCTGAGCATAAATGAAATATTTGCTCGAGTCTTGAAAGGACTTTGCTTGTTCGCGTCACTGTTATAGAAAACACGCAGTGATGGGGGAGGGAGGGGGGGGAGATGCTTGACACGGTCTTGAGTGTCTTGAGGAAGCGTCCTGGCGATAACAGGCGCTCATATACACCGCGTCACCGTTGCTTGGCAAACGGCGAAGGCTACGGTCCCCGTAAGCCAATCAGCGCGTCGGCGGGAGACACGTGACTGTACTTCATCTCACTAGTTGCTGGCAGTGCTGTCGAAGCCACGGGTGGGAGAAGGAGAAAAGCCGCTTTTGTTCGAATGGTACGGGATGATCTAGCCTTGGAGGGAGACAAAAGCGACGCATGGGACAAACAGAAGAGGGTCCGAGCAAGAGGGGAGTTCCTCCTTCCTCTTTTCGCCAATTGCTTGGGGTACACTCTTGACCCTGTACCTTTGGTAAAGGTTGTCAAGTGCTGCGGCTCCGTCCCTCTGATTCACTCGAAGGCGCCGTAGCATTCGCTCTTTGCCGAGTTACGGCGGAACGAAGTATAAATTCCTCTTCCGTCACCCTCCTCCTCCTCCCCCCCCCTCGCCTTCCACCAATACCCGCACGCCGCCCTTCCCTTAGAATCCTGCTGTGTGTAAATTTGTCCTCGTCATCGGACTTGCATTTGTGGTAATGAGGATTCACATTAAAACGTGCGGTTATGGTAAGAAATATATATATATATATATATATATTATATATATATATAATTTTTTTCATACACTTTTTCTATCTACATTCGTTCGTATGGTTGGTTGTCGGTTTACCAGCCATTGCTTAAGCTCATGTTAGGTTGAATACGGGACGTCATTACTGGCGGCTCCAGCGAAATCGACGGCACCTAGCGGCAAGAACAGAAAGCCGTGGCGGCGGGTTCGCCAGCCAGCCTCACCAGCGAATCAAATATTCACAGCGCCTGGCGGTCTAAACACGAAGCCGTGATAGTGGGTTCGAAAACACGCGTGATGAAAATCGACAATGCTCGCCGACAGCTTAAGAACGCGGGGCGTGGCTTATTATGTTAGTTTATGCTACTTGCTTCATGATTGGTTCTTCGAAGTTCCTATCAGCAAATGCCGCAATCTCATTGGACGAGGAGCGATAATGAGATGCACGAGACTTGTCACGCCCTGCGTTTCGTAAGATGTCGGTGATTATGCGGACCGCAAGTTCGTCTGCTTCTTTTTCAGGGGTTGTGGTGACGTCAGAACGCCGAGCTCTGATTGGCTCCGATTGGAAGGATAGTGGGTAGACCTAAATGTTAGCTGCCTTGAGGTCTACCCACTATCTTCCCAAACAGAGCCAATCAGAGCTCGGCGTCCTGACGTCGTCACAACGCCTGCAAAAGAAACAGACGAACTTGCGCTCCGCTTAGTAAAGAGATATACTGGGTTAGGTGAAAGAATGTCTTGGCGAGTTCGGATAGGTCAGGTCAGGTTAGTCTATATTTGGTTAGGCTAAGTTATGATAGGTTAAGTGGAGTTCGGTTAGGTTTGGTTAAGTATTGCTTTGGGTGTTCTTATTAAAATGTTGCGTTGATTAGAGAAAAACAAAAAGAACACGAAGTATGCCTTGCCTTTTTGACAAAAAAAGTAATACGGGCCCGATTTGTTCAATAACCATGTCAGAACTCATAAAAATAAAATTAGTCGCACCTAAAGCTCTGTATGTCCTTGTACCTTGTATGTATTGCTGCGTATTTCTTAGGTACATTCATATATATTTTTGTTCGCTATGGCTATATATAAAAGCAATTCGCAGGCCATAACCAAAAACATAAATGTCAAGAAGGTTTAACTTAGTACGTAAAATAATTGCACACAGCCACACATGTTTCTCAAAGTTAGAGTCGACGTTGATAAGTTTTTATTCTTTGTGGGCGCGTCTCAGGATCCGTCTGTCGAAGCTTCTTGTTGATGGCGCTTTGACGATCACGAAGGAGGCTTGTGGGCTGAGAAGCAAAAAGGCTCGAGCCCACAGAAAAGAAACAATGACTTTAGCCTGAACAATCGTTAACTTCCGGAACACACGGAACAAAGAGCCAGACAAACTAGAGCCTGCTTGAGGGGCCTAGATGTAAGAGGGCTGGCCAGTCAAACCATGGAGCGCGTTTTCAATTTAATGGCGGAGTTCTCCTGCGCGGATTAATCGCCACTGCGCATGCGTAACGTCGTCGGTGGACGAGGACGCGATAGCGTGTCAAGAGGCGGATACACTCACAGACGAGATCAACGCATTCGTCCCCTTCTCGCTACTCGTATTGCAAAACGCGGCCCGTAAAACCACGTGATCTCCGATCGAGCAGTTGGACGCACTCTCAAATCTAGGCACACTAAGACGCACCAAAAGCCTCAATGTTTTTTGCTTTTTGCCGGCACTATTTTGAATGGAAAAACTTCCTGTCTGTGGGAAAACATGGTTTGGCTCTCGCGGAGCCACCGAGAGACGTTTCCGCTTTTACCGCAACTGCCACTCATTCTTGTTTGTCTTCTTCGTATCTTTAGTTGTCCCGCGTTGTAATGCACTTCTTTTTTTTCCCGTTCTGCACACCGGATGTGCGAATAACGGGGCTGGTACCGAGGGTAAACAAAACAAGGAAAGTTTTTTGAGTCGCTCGCAACTGAAGATCTGCAGTATATAAGCTCCGCCTTCTGCGCGAGCTTTCCATCTTCGTCAACATTGCGGCGTTTCGCGCGCGCACCGGTAGCTGTGACAGCGCTGTAAAGCGCGTCCTATGGTAAAGATAGAAACAACTGTTTAGAGTGCGCTGAACACCGCTCGTAGTCTGTGAATAGCGCGCTGCCGCTGATCAAAGGGTCAACGGTTCGAATCCCAGCCGGCGCCGGTCTTTTTTATTTATTTATCGACCTGCGGCGTAAGAGGCTAGATAGCCAGATAGATAGATAGATATGATAGACGAAAATGTGTGATAGTATCCAAAGAATGTTATTCGCATTACTTGATCTCCCGTGAAATCGGCACCTTTATGTGTTTGCTCCAAAGTTTCGTTGTTTAAAAAAAAGTATCTTTGTTCCACCATAGCGGCGTAGCTCTTTTTGTGTAGGCCAAGGTCAACTGTGAGACGACGGAGTTCCAAGGGCGGAGCTGCATTTTCTTGCACGCATCTTCTTGTACTGACGTCACCCCGGCTAGCCCGAATGAACCCAACATTACCGTCTGCGCCATCAAATCTTTGGCGCCATGTTGGAGGTATTCGGCACCTAAATTGTCTTTACCGCCAGCGCCACCAGTGAGTGGCCTACATTATGAACCGTATTTTTAGTTGTCAGTCTGGTCTAGTCGAGTTTGTAAAAACGGAAAATTTACCGCGCCTGACCATTGATGCATCCAGATAGTTATCTCGAAGATGAGCCGTTTTTTTTGTTCTTTGTTTTTATTGTTTTTAGGCTGAAAATAAAGGTACCTCAACTATCTCAATAGGTCTATTGAGATAGTTGGTACCTTTTATTTTCCTTCGCCAATAAAAAAAAACAAAGAACAAAAAAACGCAGCTCGTCCCAACAACATTCCGAAGACCGTTAGCTTGTCTGGATGCATGAGTAGGTTCACAATGGTGCTGCAGTTCGAGCGGTAGAGTGCGTTACGCATGCACAAGCTCGACTAGGCCAGACTTGACTTGGCTAAAGGGCGCGACACCCTCACGGTTCGCATAATGCCCCGGAGCGCTCACTGTTGGCGCTGGCGTTTCCAAAAGGTAATTTAGACGCCGAATACCTCCAACATGGCGCCAAAGGCGCTGATGGCAGACGACAATGTTGGGTTCGATTTCGAGGCTAGCCGGAAGTGACGTCAGGTACAAGAAGACTATTAATGCGTGCAGAAAATGCGCTCCGCCACTGGACTCCGTCGTCTGCGTCACTGTCCGCAGCGTTGACCCTGGCAAGTTTCTTGGCCATATATTTTTACAAAAAAAGAGCTACGCCTTGTAATTGAGACAAGGTAAAACGCACCTTTGTAAACAAACCTTTAACGAAACTTTTAGGCTGCTACGTAGAGGTGCCGATTTTCACGGGAATATTAATGCGAATAGCATTCTTTGGATACTTCACGCACTTTTCGTCTATGTATCTATCTATCTATCTATCTATCTATCTGGCTATCTAACCTCTTACGCCGCGGGTCGATAAATAAATAAAAAAGACCGGCGCCGGCTGGGATTCGAACCGTTTACCCTTTGATCAGCAGGCAGACGCGCTAACCACAGAGCTATGAAGGCAGTCATTCACCGCACTCTAAACATTTGTTTATATCTTTACCATAGGACGCGCTTTGCAGCGCTGTCACAGCTACCGGTGCGCGCGCGTTCCATGCACGAGGGCTAGCTCACCCTCTCCGCGCTCACCCTCTCCCTCTAGCTCAGCCTCTCCTGCGCTCGGGAGACCTCTAGCTCAGCCTCACGAGAGCGGAATGAGCCCTCGTGCATGGAACGCGCGCGCACCGGTAGCTGTGACAGCGCTGTAAGCGCGTCCTATGGTAAAGATAAACAACCGTTTAGAGTACCGTTGGTTGAGACTAGCTGAGACGCCAGAAAGTCTGGTCGGTACCATTTTGAGTGTTTGTGCGTATGGCGCGTGCTTTGCTCGCCTTCCTAAGTGACACAAATGCACGTGCTGGGCTGCGGAGATCGTGCGCAGGGCTGTGAAAGTGTCAACAAATTTAGAATCGCCTCAAGAGTGGGCTGGCGTATCTAGAGTGTGCCGGCCACCTGACGAACGCGCAAAACTCCGCACCGTTTGATGCTATTCGCATTAACGTAGATAATCATTCCCAAAGGATGGGTTCTGCTGATTTTTTAGATCGAGCTACGGCCTTTCAGACTCCTTATTTGTGACAAGACGGCCAGATTAGCAATACATAAAGCGTCACCAAAATTTTGGCAAGCCTTGAACACACTCTAGATTCTTTTCGGTTATTATTTTGCCTAGATTCGTCTCTCGCGTCTCCACACCTTCTGTGGAACACAAGTTTGGGCCTGAAATATAGCGAAGTTTAACATCGTGCACTGATGAAGAAAAATGCTCTAAATAAATGTACATACTATTCAGTACGGCCCAAATAACAAAAGTCATTTGTCTGAGTGAGTAAATGGTTGACTCAAACGGAGTTTCTTAATTACAACAAATGGCGACGAGCGATGAGGATAAACTCAAGACACCGACCATGACTACCACCTTAGGAAAGCTGCCAGAGTTCTGCCCCGACGCCGGCAACATCGATGTCTACATCGAACGGTTCGAGCTGTTTGTAAACGCAAATGGAATCGACGCAAGCAAGAAGTTGCAAGTCTTCTTAACAGTCTTAGGGGAAAAGGCCTACGTAACGCTGCGCAATCTGCTACTGCCGAAGACGCCAACCCAAGTCAAGTATGAAGAGGCTGTGGCGGTGCTACAACAGCATTACGCGCCAAAACGTTCGATCGTCACTGAACGCTATCGCTTCTATCGACGAAACCAGGAGTCGAGCGAAAGCATCGCACAGTTTATTGTCGAGCTAAAGAGACTCGCCATGACGTGCTCGTTTGGAAGTTTCTTGGAAGAAGCTCTCCGTGATCGACTGATTGCTGGCCTCCGGACGGACTCGATTCGATGTCGTCTTCTTGCCCTGCCTGACAACGAGGTCACCTGGGAGCGTGTCTGCAACATAGCCACTGCCATGGAAGCAGCGCAGAAGGACACGCGAGAAATGCTATCTAACGCTGCCACCGCAAGTGCCGTGGACGTTAACTGGCAGCGAGAAGCATCCAAGTCAGCCAAACAGCACACGACAAAGCCAAGAACCTCAGGCAGCGAGCGGACAGCCTGGAAAAAGGGACAAGCAAAGAAGCGGGAAACAGAGACTGTTCGTGCGTGTCACAGATGCGGTGGACAGCATGCACCAGTGAGTTGTCCTTTCTTGAAAAGCAACTGTTACAAGTGTTCGAAACCAGGTCATGTCGCGAAAATGTGTAAGACAAAGGTCGTACACCAGGTTCACGAAAACCTATCTGAAAAAGATTTGCTAACTATTTGTCGTGCGAACAAAGATGGAGGTCCGCTCCCCATAATCGTAAAAGTAAAGGTAAACGGCAAGGAAATTCCTATGGAATTAGACACAGGAGCGGCTGTGACGATTATGTCAGAGAAAGACTTCGGCGAGAACTTCCCTAAATTAACGTACCGTAATGAGGACGTTAATCTCGGAGTGTACAATGGTACCTCTATTGGCGTAAAGGGTGTAGCTCAGGTTGAGGTACGCTACGGTGACCAAAGTTACCACCTGCCCCTGCTGATTGCAAAACATGAAAAAGGAGCACGCATGCCGACTCTCCTGGGTCGTGACTGGCTTTCAAAAATCAAGATAAATCTGCATGACGCCGTTCAACGGTTACAACACGAAGTTGTGCTGAACGTGCAAGAAGTCGGGCAGATGGAAACTGCGGATGCAGAAAAACGACTAAAAGAGCAGTACCGCGATGTGTTTGAGCCAGGTTACGGTGCCATCAAAGGATTCACAGGAAGCATTGTAACGAAAGAGAATGCGAATCCAGTCTTTTGTAAGGCGAGACCCGTACCATATGCCTTGCGCGAGCAAGTGGAAAAAGAACTAACGGATTTGGAAAAAGCTGGTGTCACGCATCGGGTCAGGCATAGTGCTTGGGCTACGCCACTAGTTATCGTGCCCAAGAAAAACAGCAAAGAGCTAAGGCTATGTGGGGATTACAGAGTCACTGTAAATCAGGCAATTGAAGTGGACCACTATCCACTGCCACTTCCAGAGGACATCTTCGCGTCCCTGGTGGGAGGAACCGTGTTCACCGTCTTAGACCTGTCAAAGGCCTATCTGCAGCTTGAACTGGACGAGCGGGCACAAGAGTTGCTCACGATTAATACGCACATGGGACTGTTTAGGTTCCGGCGATTACCGTATGGCGTAGCAAGCGCACCCGCTATGTTTCAGGCTGTAATGGACCAGGTTTTGCAAAACATTCCTGGCACAGCTTGTTACTTAGACGACGTGCTGATCGCTGGCAAAGACTCAGCAGAGTGCTACCGCCGAACCGAACAAGTGCTTCAGACGTTGGGTGAGCACGGTATCCGCGTAAATGTGGCGAAATGCAAGTTCTTGCAGGAAAGAGTCCAGTACCTGGGACACGAACTAGACAGGCATGGCCTACATCCCACACCAGACAAGGTGAAGGCGATTCGAGAAGCGCCTAAACCCAACAACGTGACACAACTAAAGGCATTTTTGGGCATGGTAAATTTTTATGCCAAATTTTTGCCTAGCCTAGCAAATGTGCTAGAACCCCTGCACCAGTTGCTGCGTAAGGGAAACATATGGAAGTGGTCAAGTCAATGTGACGAAAGCTTCGAGCGATGTAAACAGTTGTTAAGCCAAGACTCAGTCTTAGAACTGTATGACGTAACGAAGCCAATTCAGTTGACGTGTGATGCATCAGGTTACGGCTTGGGTGCAGTACTGTCGCACATCGTAGACGGAGTAGAACGACCAATTGCGTTCGCGTCACGATCCTTGACCCCTGCCGAGCGTAACTATGCGCACATTGAAAAAGAAGCTCTAGCCATTGTATTTGGAATTAAGAAATTCCATAAGTACCTCTATGGCCGCGACTTCAACGTGATCACAGATCACCAGCCACTCACGGTGATCTTCGATGTCAAACATCACACAAGTGCGGTAGCTGCAGCTCGAGTGCATCGATGGGTCCTGTTTCTAGCGAATTATCGGTTTCGTATTCTGTACAAAGCAGGAAAAAGATCAGCAACGCCGATGGCTTGTCGCGCCTACCACTGTCAGATACAATGGACGAGGCAGAGGAAATTTTTACTTTTCGCCTGTCAAAGAACTGCCGATAACTGCAAAAGATATTGAGCGAGAAACAACGAAAGACCCGGTCCTGAGCGTGGTACGCGAGATGACATGGCGTGGCTGGCCTCAGGCTGTAGACGATAAATACCAGCCTTTCTTCGTAAGGCGATTTGAACTTTCGGTGGATGACGGTTGCCTTGTTTGGGCTAACCGAGTGGTGATTCCGAAATCTCTCGAAAATGAAGTAGTGTCATTGTTGCATGAACAGCATATTGGCATAACCAAAATGAAGGCACTTGCAAGGTCAATGGTGTGGTGGCCTAAGATCGACAGTCGCCTTGAGCAGACTGTGAAACAGTGTGAAATTTGTCAAAGCGTAAGATCTGCTGAACAGGCCACACCCCTGACACCTTGGAAGTGGTGCACAAACAGTTGGGAAAGGGTGCATCTTGACTTCGCTGAAAAGGAAGGCAAGATGTTTCTAGTTGCTGTCGACTCGTACTCTAAATGGCTAGAGGTAATAATAATGACATCGACGACTGCACTGAAAACTGTCGAAACAGTCCGGTCATTGTTTGCACGCCATGGCATTCCAACTGAGGTTGTTTCAGATAACGGACCACAGTTCCGAGCGAAAGAGTTCGAGGATTTCTTGTCGGCAAACGGAGTAAAGCATACACTGACCCCTCCGTACCATCCCCAATCGAACGGCTCAGCGGAACGCGCAGTTCAAACGGTAAAGCTGTCGCTGCTGAAGCAGTTATTAGAGGATGAACGAAACAAAAGCCCGAGGTCCCTTCAGCACAGGGTTGACAACTTTCTGTTCGCGTACAGAACGACGCCCCACACCTTCACGGGGAAGACTCCTGCCGAACTGTTCTTGAAACGTAAACTTCGTACAAGGCTGTCTTTGATAAAGCCAAACATGGAGGCAGTAATAAAAGCAAAGTCTGAGAGGGAGGTGTGTAGCGCGAACAAGCGCCGAGGCACAGCGAGAGTATTTTCCGTAGGTGATCGCGTACTCGTACGTACTGTGCGTGGTGAACTTGTGAAATGGCTGCCAGGAAAAATCACGGAAGTGAAATCGGCCATGACGTACTTAGTCTTTGTAGACAGACGGATACGGTTCGTACATGCAGATCATCTGCGACGTTCGTTTCTGGTGCCTGATGATTCAGCCGAAATGTCCGATTGTCACATGGAATTGCCGCATGGTAGCATGGTCGTCTCTCGCGTTTCCACACCTTCTGTGGAACACAGGTTTGAGGCCTGAAATATCGCGAAGTTTAACATCGTTCACTGATTAAAAAAATGCTCTCTAAATTACACTTTCTACAATGTTACTAAAAGTACATTCTATTCGGTACGGCCCAAATAACAAAAGTCATTCATGTTATTTTCCGGCGCGTTTTCCCATAGGAATGCACACGAACACTGCAAAAGTAGACTGGTTGCGATCTGCTTCAGTTTGCCTCCCGGAAGTCGCATAGACAATGGCGTACAATATAATAACTCTATGGGAGACAAAGGCTGCCTTTGTCTCCACTGCATTCGTCCTGGATTTTCGCATGTGAAAGCGAAACTCCCCACGCTGGCGGCGAATATGCTGTGAAAAATCGTCAAATTTGCCCGGCGGCTTTTGCGCTGCGCGTGGCATCAGCCCAGTGGCTGCTACGTCACGCGCAAAGCAAGCGTGCTGTCGGGCGACGTTCTTCAGTTATTCGTCGCATAATTCGTTCCATGAAGCTCAGCCTTAACGCGTTCGACCTTTGCAGTGCAGACAATATCAGCTTGCTTTAGATCCACTCTCTAATCATTCCAACCAGAGCTCGGCGTTCTGACGTCTCCTCTGGTCTCCTCCTCTTTCTTTGTTTCTCGGCTGGTAGGCGGTATTCACTGAATGCCATATTGGACTGCGCAGTTCCCCGCACATGTACAAACCGATCTCAAACTTATAGGCCGCTAAATTCAGAAATCATGACGATGTGTAATGCACACTGCGAAATGCACTGTGGAAGCTTCCCGTCACCACGCGCTAAGCAACCGCGAACTCGTTTGGAGGGAAAGGCTCAGGCCGTGTCTTCTAGTTGGAATGGTCCAGGCTAGAGGAACATGGGTCAGAAAGCGTCAGGGTGTCGGGGCAGGGAACGGAGGCGGAAGGTCGTCAGTCGGCTTTGTCCTTTGCGTCTTGTTACAGCCTCCTGAGGGGCGGGAGACTGGGCGACGGAGTTATGGACTGGTGTTCAATGTACATCTAAAAATCACTGCCTTAACGTAGTGGAATGTCTAGATGATGACGGTTGCGATGTTCAGTGTAGAGGATGACGATGAATATGCGCATCCACCATACAACACGGTCGGCACCAAAATAGACAGGAGAGATTGCGATGTTTCATCGACAGCTGTTCACTAAGTAAACGGTCTCCGCCGCCAGCATTTTGTTGGTAGCGTAACTCATTGAACTTAGAGTAGAATCCTGGGCGGTTCCGACGAGGCTTGTCGTAAGCTCGAGCCTGATGCTCCTTTTTCCCGAGTGAAACTGAGCGAAGCAAGGGAAAATAATTACGGACACTGTTTGTTTGGAGCCGACTGGGTGGTTCACAGTATTGCCGGTATGCTGCCAGAGAGCGAAATGAAGCCACGAATTCATGTCAATTCGCTTAGTGAAATAAATGTGTTGTGAACGAAATGTCGCGGGAGCACTTGTTCACAAAAGCAACTTTTACAACATGTCGAAGTGTGTATCCAAAGCGCGTGCCTACAAAACGTGCGTCGATGAAACGTTGTCCACAAAACGCGTTTCGATTAAACTATTCCAACTCCTATTAGCACGGGAACACCGAGTGATCATCGATCACATAACGGCTCATTACGTAGGCAGCTTGTGGATCGTCTTGGGAAACGGGAGCTGGCTGTCCTCCTCTCTTGCCAAGCTGAAAGTTACGCGGGCAAGAGATGAAAGAACTGGGCTGTAGTACATGCCCATACTGAGCCTAGCCTCACATACCGGTAAATTTGCCTAGAATCGTCAACTCTTAGCTCATGTTCGTGCGAAGAGAAGTTTGAGTGGGCGGAGCAAGCTTATGCGTTCAATGTTTTGAAACTGTAGGACTCAAGGAGAGCCGATGGCGTCATTCGCTCGGATGATATGAATAGAAACTGAGAGAGAACGTCAAAACACAAAGCTCTGGTTGGAATGATTAATGGGTGAGCTCAAAATCAGCAGCCTCTCTTTCTACTCACTCTCAGAACAAGTTCGAACGCCGGATGCTGGATGCTGGCGCTCACGTTCGAACGCGGTCCAACGCGAACGCCGGGCTCGATAGTGCAACCACCGCTCGATGTTCTGACGTCCGCGCGCTCTAGTCTTTTCCTTGCCCTCGGTTTCTACCTGTATACAATAGAACACAGATTATGCGCTACCATAGCCTCCTCTATGCTCGCAAAGCCTGGCAGTTCGACGAGGGAGCCATAGAGTGCCCGGTCGAAGATTTGAAGCGCGAGGATCTGGTAGCACGAAGCTACAAAGAGTCATTTCTCGGGGAGCCAGGGTAAACTGGACGACAGCGCACAGCTTTTGCAGTGGCGAGGACCCGAAACAATCTTCTTCGGTCGGGGGAAGTGTGTTTCGGCGTCTCGCCGCAGCGGGGCGCGCAGTCACGTGGCTGCTCCCCAAGGAGGTTATAAGGGGCAGGAGGTGGCGTCCGTAATCTCCATACGTGAAGCGAAGTGTAACGAAAGTAGGCGTGGCCACGAAACGCCTTCTTATTGTCGCAGCTATCAAGACAATCCATTTGCTACGTCTTTTTTCTTTACAAGGTTTCCCTTTTTACCACAGTATCGGGTAGTTTTCATTGGGATTAGGAAACCCAGTTAACGGACGCCGCCATGAAAATATGGAGCAAACATCCGCGTTGCATTGGAATTGCCATGGCAACGCGGTTGTTTGCCCCATAATTTTATGGCGGCGTCCATCGAATCGGTGCGGAACAGGTGAGAAATGGAGCCCAACACTTTGCTGACCAGTAGCAAGTCGGCGTGTAGCGGACGCGCTCGACACCGCGCCGGAAGCGTCGTCTACAGCGAGTCGTGATAGCTCGGCGTTGGAAAGCGAGCGTGTCAGTCGTCGTACGCACGAACGCTGAGAATAGCACCGCGGGTTGACAAAGCCATGCAAGCCTTGCCTCGAAAAGGTGTTGGTTTCCCTCTGCCGTGACTAAACTGCGGGTTTGCATCGAAACTTCTTTTAGTGCGCCGATTGTGTCGAAAGCCAGCCTCGACAGCAAGCAGGCGTGGCAGACCGCAGGCACGGAGCAGACCTAGCCTAAGGCTGAGGAAATGGACCGAGCGGCGAGCAGACGATTGGAGCTTGGTTTGATTTACGTTGGATGAGAGCGCCTCGGTGCGCATGGCAGTCTGGGATTAGGTTCTTTTTCCGGCATCGCTGGGCATGAGGTTATGCCGGGTCCTGCCCTATTTAAACGTCCTTGCTGTCCCCTCATCCGTTGTCTGCCGCTCCACCTTTTCCATTAGGGCGGCCGCTTCTCGTGGCGATCTGGCAGGTTTTGTTAGTATATAGGAGGCTATGGCACTACTCGAGATTTCCGAAATTTTGAATTCATTACATCGCAGTAAATGAAAAAATATACGATTTGCCGAACGCCAGCCCCAAAGAAGTGCTTACATATTTGTCAAACAAAATAAGTTAAGGAAGCAAAACGCCAGAAATACAGGCTTTCACTATAGGCTTAGCTTGGCCAATGAGCCAGCGTTGGATGGCCAATATGAATACTAAATTTCCCGCTGGAGGAAAGAATTCTTGCTATATATGGTCACTAATACTATAAGAAACACAGGGCCCGGCCTACTGTGTTCACGATTCTTACTTCGACATTCGCTTCTTCGGCGCTCGTCAATTATCGGGTAATTCTGCGATGGCATTGTTTGCGAAGCAAGAATCGGATGATCGGGAGTGGCCACGCTTTAAGCAGCCCCTGACTGTATGGTGAACAAGTGTCCCAAAAGCCGTCTTTGGTGCATGGGAGCACGGAGAGGAGCGCTCAAATAAAAGGGCAAGACGGCGAACACGCAGGGACCGCACGTTGACGAGGAAGCCACGCCCGTGCCGTCGTTGGTTCAAGTCGGGGGGAAACAAAAGCACGTGGGCGTATTTTGCGGATAAACAGAGGCAAGCGGTGCTCAAAGACAGGACGAACTTGCATGCCGTATAGAATGTGGGATCGGAAGCATCTGAAATTTCAAATCGTTCCCCCGATTTTGTGTACTATGGCCAGGTGAGATTTATATGTACGCATAAATTTTGCTCTGTTCTTTTCTTTTTTTTCAACAGGAATGCATGATTCCAGTGGTCCCTACCGCTAAAGTTGGGAAACACTTACTCGTGTACGGAAAAAAGATCGCGGGGTAAAGTCCGAGAACTTTCAAGTTACACCGGCCAAGCGTATGCAACGCTGATTATATATAAACAAAAGTGAATAAACTTCCTGTCATTTTTCTGTCGTCATCACAGTCCCACGTAATTCTACGATTATGAACTTACACCAGCTCACTTGCACCCTCATGTTTTATTCCTTAAAAGGAGCTTTATCACACCAATTCAGTTTATGTAGCATAATTCAAAGTGTGATGGTTTGGTCATCACAAAACAATATTCGCTTGGCTCGTATGATACATCAAGCTGGGGATGACTTTAAACATTTGCTGTAGTGCACAAAAAATATGATGAAAAGAACACAAGTTTATGCGACACAGTGGCACCTTTGGTTTGTCCTTTTCTACAGAACTTCTGATTTTTGATAGTTTCCTACCCAAAAGCTTTTCAAGTGTTCAATTTCCGGAGACAGGGCGATTCGGCAGGAAGAAAAGGGCTCTAAAACTTTGATTTTACGGCAGTTATTTTTTTCATTTTGTTAAAACAAACGCTTTTTTATTTTGTTAAAACAAACAAAAACACACTGAGGTGTAAGTTTTCTACCATAATCACTCATTGTTCAAGTACTAGAGCGAGCTATTATAGTCGTAGATAGAATGTTCAGTTTAATAATTAACGAGTAAACATTGTCAAGAGTTTGATTATTTTCTCCTCTATTACTCAATATTGTGATGAAAGAGTGGACGGGAACTTTTGCGAATACCTTGCTTGAAATTCAGGTTCTAAAATAAATATTTTGCACCACAATACATTTTGCTCATAAAACACCTCAAGACAACTTTTTCGGTAAAGCTCTCCTTCACCCAGACTTGGGATGTAATCCGTTACTTTTTCAGGTAATTTTTTAATTGCCACGTTACTTTTTTTCGGAAGTAATTTGTAATGTACTTTCGTTACAAAATATTGGTAACGAATTACTTTAATTACCGGTTTCTTTTTAAAAGATATGAGCATAATACAGTAACTGGAGCAATACGAGCAGAACAATCAGCAGCATAAGGAAAGCAAGTTTAACAAAATAGAAAACATCAGGGAGGGGATAACAGCCGAAAAGAAAACACAATTTTGGTATGACCGGTCACTAGAACCACTAAAAAACGAGCAATACATGTACAAGTATACAAAAGGTAAAGATCAAGTAAGACAACGCCGACTATACTCGGCGACAACTTTTCTCGGCAACGCAGTGGAGGGTACAGGCACGCGTTCTCTCTCTCTTTTTGAGCGCTGGATAAAGCTGTGTGCGGGCTATCCTCCTCTCCACTGCATTGCTAAGAAACGTTGTCGCCAAGTATAGGCTCCCCGTCGCCTTCCTTCGTGTTTTCTTCTTCTCCCGGGCAGGAAAAAGATCTTCTTGTTTATTTGTTTTTGTCTTTTACACCGTTTCACTCTTTCCAACTTCTTCGACGTCTCCCGCCACCTGCAGACATCAAACGTGTGTCCGTAGCCCCTCGATTCGCGGGTTCGCAACTCGCGTAACAGATGATCTAGCCTCACGCGAGGGTTCGAATTCTCTTTGTCTTTGATGTGCGCTACTGTATTCTAGCACACCCTTGAGGCACGACTGCAAAGCTCCCGGCGCGAGGCTAAGAGCATCGTCTTCGAGGGTACGGACGACACTTCTGCTTTAATTTTCTGGGCATGGTGGCCGAGTCCACTCCTCTCTTAACAGTCAACTGTCAACATAAAAGGGGGGGGGGGGTTAGGCCATCAAAAGTGTGCTGACAGAGATAGAGAAAACGCGTAAAATTAGTGTGATCCTCTTTTGTTTCGTGAGACCGATGGCCACTGCTTCTCTCGCTCTCTATGCAGTCCCCTCCCTGGCCTCCTCAAATATTGGTATGAAAGTGAGTACCGATGAACGATCCATAACCCCCTAACCGCCACCTTTTTCTCTTTAGTGGTCAGAGCTTTCGGTCATGCCGTGTCCGTCGTCTCCATGGCCATCTCTTAATGAGGCGTTCAAATTTCAGGGCATTAAGGAGATCGGAAACCAAGAGTTTCAGTGCATACTTTGCTTGCCAAAAAAACACACATTGTCATCAGTAAGAACAACAAGCTCTAATCTACGGAAACACATCAAGGTAAGCTGGGACACCTGCATTCTGCGTTGGCTGTGCATTCTAACGTTAGAACCAAGTTTTCTTTTCTTGTGAATAACAGGTGAAACACCCGAGTTAAATGGGATCTTTTGTAGATCACTTCTTCAGCTCCGAATCTCGTAGCGGAAGTAGACGTTGCTACTGAGCATGCGCACCGCTAGCTTTGTCTGCACAATTCCAGGGATCATTTCAGGAGGCCATAAGCTAGCGGGATGGCGGGTGTGGTTGCAGCTTTATGTTCCTTGTCAGCTTACAGGTGAACGGAGTGACCCTACATGCACTCTTTCTCTTAAATACAATATATTATTTTTACAAGGACTACCATACAGGAAAAGTAGTGTTGCACAACATTTTTCGAAAAGGATCAAAATTGTTTCTATTGTTTTCTTGATAAGTGTATGGGAAAAGTAAAGTGAAAGTAATTTGTAACGTAACGAGTAAAGTAATCTGTTACTTTTCAGAAAAAGTAATTTGTAACGGTAATTCATTACATTTGAGGCTAGGTAATTCGTAATTCTAATCCATTACATTTTCAAGTAACGAACGCAAGTTTGCCTTCACCTTATAACAATACTAAGAATGTGAAATAAAAATGTTACCCCTGAAAGCTGAAAGAACGGGTGGTGGAGTTCTTATTGCTGTGGCCGATGGTATAGCCTCAAACGTTGTCGATGTTTTAACTGACTTAGAATTGCTTTGGGTCAGAGTAACTGTAAACTACAAAGCAATTGATTTTGGGTGTCTGCTATCGGCCACCCAACGCTTCGTCTTCCTTTTGTGAACATTTGCATGATTCGGTTAATGCAATCGTTAGTCGGTTTCCTACGTCACAAATTGCTCTCCTCGGTGATTTCAATTTTCCTAGCATTTTGTGGTCTACTACGCCGCCTACTGTACACCCTTTTTCATCAGAAGGGAACGACTTCATTAATTTATGTTCTGAGTTCAATCTTTCTCAATTAGTTGATCAACCTACGCGAATTACTTCTACCTCCTGCAAATGTTTTAGATCTTGTGTTGACGACATGTCCAGACACAGTATCATCTATATTGTACCTGCCTGGTTTGAGCGACCACTGCTTGCTACATATTGATTTAAATATACCTTTGCAAGCTACTTCCAATACTATTAAAACAATTCGGGATTATAGTAAAGCAGATTTCAATGCTATTAATAGTGAATTGGCATTGTTTTTAGACACTTTTTTAAGTGGTTTTTTCAGGCGTTCTGTTAATGAAAATTGGAATATATTCAAATCAAAAGTAAATGAGCTCCTTGAGTCGCACATCCCACTCAAAAGAATTTACTCGAACTCAAATGCACAATGGTTTACTAGAACAATCGGGAGACTTAGGAACAAGAAAAAGCTTTTTTTCCGTGCCGCTAAGCGTGATCCCACAGCTGACCGGTGGGACGCGTATCATGTCTCTGCTGATTTGTACATGTCAGCTGTGTGTAGTGCGAAAAGTACTTACTTCAATTGTACATTACCATCTATGCTAATTAATAACCCCCGCCAGTTCTGGAACACCACGAAAGAGAAAAGTAATACAGTTGTAGAGCTCAGAACCGATGATGGTAGCCCTATTTCTCGTGAAGAGTGTGCCAATGAACTCAATGCTATTTTTGTCAGCTGTTTTTCTGACCTTCCTATAAGTGGCGGTCAAACATACATGTCCTATGACTACCTCCCCATGTACCCCCTATCAATTAGTCCTGAAGGCATTGTGAACATAATCGATTCCCTTAAACTATCCTCCTCGTGTGGTATAGACTGTATAAACTCCAAGTTTTTGAAGAATACTAGAATGTACTCCTCCATTTTTCTTGCGAGCATATTTTCTCAATCCTTAGAACAAGGTATCTTGCCAGACGACTGGAGGGTAGCCAAGAGATGGTCCCAGTTCACAAAGGAGGTGATAAATTCAACCCTCGAAACTTTCGCCCAATTTCATTGACCAGTGTCCCAAGCAAAATTTTAGAGCATATCATTTACTCTAACTTAGTAAATTTTCTAGAATCAAATAATTTTTTTTGTCCCTTTCAACACGGCTTTCGAAAAACATTATCATGCCAAACACAGACTTGTGTCATTCACGCATGACCTTTATTCTATCGTCGACGTTTGCTCCAAAGTAGATTGCGTATTTCTGGACTTCTCTAAAGCCTTTGATAAAGTGCCCCATACCTTACTCTTGTCCAAGCTTAGTAAACTAAATATTGATCCGGCGGTACTCACGTGGATACATTCATTTCTAACCAACCGTAAACAATTTGTCAACGTGAATGACACAAGCTCTGCTATGGTATCAGTAACATCAAGGCGTTCCTCAAGGTTCTGTGCTCGGTCCGTTATTATTCCTTATATACATTAACGATCTGCCCTCTCATGTATCCTCAAAAATGTCTTCATTTTACTGCAGTGACTGCGTTATTTATCAGTACCCATAGTTCTGATTCTAACCTACTACGAAACGATATTACTCTGTTTCAACTGGTGCGACTCGTGGTCCATGGTACTAAATTCTAGCAAATGTAAGGTTATGAGAGGTGTCCCGTTGTACTTCATCTCAGCCTTCATTATACGCTAAATAACCATCCCCTTGAATTAGTTATGGCCTATAAGTATTTAGGAGTTCATATTACATCTGATTTATCATGGAGGACTCACATTAACTACATCATTAACAACGCTAATCGCATGCTAGGCTTCCTTAAAGGAATTTTTAGTACCCCAGTCTTTGAAGCTAATTCTTTATAAAACCCTTGTACGATCAAAGCAAGTATGCATCTTCTGTTTGGGACCCTGGTCAGTCTGTACTAATTGATTTGATTGAAGCCGTCCAAAATCGATTCTGTTAGATTTATATTTCCGAATTACCATCGGACACCCACCGTCAGCACTGTGAAGTCTAAGTCTTTCTCTCCCTGAATTATCAACTCGTAGAAAAGTAGCCCGTCTAAGTCTGTTTCATAAAATTTATTTCGCTAATGAGACGCTGCGTAATAATCTGAGTATACCTCCTCTTTACGTTTCACCTAGACTTGACCATCAACACAAAGTTGCCATCCCATATGCTCGCACCAACATCTTTTACCATTCCTTCATACCGTCTACATCCTTTGACTGGAACCACCTAGCTGCACCCGTAGTCTCGATCATAGATCACGACCTTTTTCAAAAAGCCTTGGAATGTATTTTTTTCTAATCTACACTGATTGTATTACCTGTGTATCCGTGTCTGTGCTTTTCAATATATCATGCAACACTTCCCCCTCTGTAATGCTTACGCCCTAAAGGTAAAATAAATAAATAAATAAATAAACATTAATATTTAAAAAAATTACACCATCTTCCCGAGGGGAACCATGGGGTGATGAGGAGCATCGTGTTGGTTCCGAGGAAAGAGTCAGTTGCGTGCTGACGTCGAGAGATGGCGCCACCGACTGCCCTAGCGTCACCCCCTACGCGAGCCTTCGTCGCGGCTCGCGGCTCGCGGCAGAAAACTTGGAACGCTCGCCGCTCGCCGTTTATTTTTCACACTTGAAGGAGAGGAGACTAGAGGAGGAGAGTTGCGCGTGCGCGCGCGGTGTGAGTACAAGCGAACGCACGCGCAGTGCACGCAGCTGGTAGAGAGAGAGAGAGCGGAGAGAGTAACGCGCAGCTGTTGGAGAGAGGGAAGGAGGAGAGTTGCGCGTGCGTAGTGGGAGTGCGAACTACGACGCCGCGGGACATAGACCCGAGCAAGAGATGCTCCGCATCTAAAAGAGAACTAAGAAATCTGAATAAATATTTTACAGTTAATCAGATTATTAAATTATCGAGCTATGGCGAACATGTGCCTTGCACAGCATACACACCAGCTCAACGCCACGCTGGACGCGAAAGATCTCGCGCTGCAGAACCTAGGGATCCTGGGTTCGAGCCCCACCCCTGCCCGTTTCGATCTGGATGAGCATCGTACCGGCGTGCGGTCGTGTATCACTACTGCGTGGTGCACGTTAAAGACCTCAGGTTAGCAGTCTTACTGCACTGGCCGAATTGCTCGTCTACAGTGTAAACCAGTGTCGCCCCATCCTGGCTGACCAACCTTACGCTGTTAAAATCGCTAAACGCCCAAATTGACTTTTTTTATATGTTCTCGGCTAGGTGTTAACCTGGTAATTCCTCCTCGTATGCATGAATTTATATCATGTAAACATAGCTATGGTATGTTTATATATGCTTTGCAAGATTGACAGGGTGATTGATATCGGTTGAATATGTCTGCTCTGTGATTGAATATTTTTATGTCTTATTTAAATGTTCCTTGCGACTGGTGCAGAATGTCACTGGGGCCGAGAGCTTGTCAAGCCGCTCTATCGCGACTCTTATTCTCGGCCCATTCTACTGGGAAATGAAAATAAACTGTATAATAATATTATTTTAGATCCAGAGTAACAAAATAAAATTAGGAAAAAGAGTTGCAGTAAAATCACTAGTAATTGCGTGCAGTATGACTAATTCTTGGGTCGTATTTTTGTGATATTAACCTTTTCTTTTGTTCCGTAAGAATCGTTTCTAGAGCAGCACACTTACCCGGTGTAGTCTACTTTTTCGTCAACATCGGTGACAGGGACCGCTGCGGTCGATCCTGCGGCGCACGAACCTATCGCCATGATCAAGAGCCAATTCATAGCGAACCTTCCCGTGTCCGACTGCGCAGGGGCTCACCGACAAACTTCAGCAAGGGGACGCAGATGCAGTGGGCCTTCGCACTTCTGTCTCGGATTTGTCCTTGGTGTGACCGTAGTCGTACTGTATTGATTTCCCTCACGTTTAGCTCCCTCCTACCGCCCTTCTGGTGTCTTCGGGGGGAAGTGTGCACGTCAAACGATAAATGGTAGGTGATACGCTCAATCTATAGGCTCGTATCACGCACTGGCGGTACCCACCAGTGAAGGAAAAAAAAAGTGCAGGACTCTTTAGTTTTCTCCGATACATTGAGCGTGTTGTATTTTTAAATACGTAAAAGTACAAATAATAAAAACACGGAGGACGTTCATGAAATAACACACTCTTTCATCGTCACTCTTTCAGTGTGGTTGTCTGTGAACGCCCTTTGTGTTTTTTTGTTCTTTTTCATCTTTCTAATATAGGTTAGTAGCCTTCGTTGCATATTTTTCTAAAGTATGTGCTCCTGCACTCAAATTGTAACGAAGAGGTGTACAGCAAGTGTCGTGTGCTGCAAACGCTGTAGGTAGAGCAAACAAATTGTCGGACGTGAGGTGCTAACAGCCTCAATACACTCGATTTTTAGCGGCAACGTGGCGTTGTGAATATTGTCGTTTAATGCTCAAAATCGTATACAAAACTTTAAAAGAATTTTGAGCTTTCCTTGTAACATCTGGCAAACCAGGTGCCCGAAAGAGTTCAATTGAAAATTGTTTTCCAAACTGCTTCGGAATAGAGATCGTTGTGTACGCGTGCGGCCTTGAGCCCGCCAACGCAAGTGTTTGGCCCATCAGCAAACAATAAACAAATAAATGAACATGTAAAGAAGGATTTCCCTCAGTTCGCTCTTTGACCCTGTCCTAAAATCGTGACTTTTCTTTTTTTAGAAATGTAGCTTTTTATGCAAAGTTCGTCTAGCGTGTATGAGAAAATACCTGAAAGAAGCTCATGTAAACGTCGGTCTTTGCTAGCGTGGTCAGAGATCAACGTTGTTTCGGAGGACTTCGCCCCGGACGTGGTGCGCTCTGCAGATGCCTTGAAAAGCCCCGTGTTGAAGTGCTGAAACATCGTCCCTTCTGAGTCAGTGGACATAAACGGTGTACCATCGGCAGTCTTTCTTGACAGTCGTCACAGTAACATAAGAAAGGCAGGGCAGGGCGAGCCGCCTCGCAGCCAATGAGATTATTGCAATGACCGATAAGAAGGCGAATCAGAAAGCGAGAAGCGTGAGCATTAGAGACCACGCCCTGCGTTCCTTAAAGAAAGGCTAAAGAAATGCTTGAACAAAAAAAAAACAAAAAAAAACAGTTAGAGGTGAATTCAGGTGTATTTGTATCCCGTGAATCCGAATATCACGTTCGCTTTTCCCGAACATGTAACGAAACGCGAGAAAACACGAAAACGCTCCGATTAGTCGTTATGTCTCCAGCGGTTTGGCCTTGCTGCTGCCTGTTGTACGGCACCCGGAGTCCAGTTCAACAGCAAAAGTGCTTATTACCTGTCGGTGAGTTGGCCTCCCTCATGTAGTGGGGGACGTGGTTCTTTCAGCGCAGCGCCCCCCCCCCTCCGCTTGGGCACCCTCCCCCCTTGGGCGCCCCCCCCCCTCTCCCTCTCTAGGAGCGCGCGTACTATACTCTGTTTCACCTCATGATGTACCGCAGGAAAGGCTACAAGCGCGAGCTCCTTGCTCTAGGGCATATCTCTGCGGCACAAGCTCTCGTGGGTTAAGAGCAGCTCCCAACGCTATGAGCTTTTCTTTTGTTCTCCTGCACGTAGATGTTCGCAGTCTTATAAAACGTTTCAATGAAAAAAAATGCGTGGTAAAACCGGGCTTAGATAATATAGACGTAATTGTATTTTCGAAAACTAATATTAACCCGAGTGAAGAAGCCTTTTTTAATATTTATTTCGAGGTGTTTTCGTATAATAGAGATGAGAGGAGAGGAGGAGGACTAATGATTATGGTAAACCAAAAATAGAAAATAACCGAAAGCAATAAAATTATCTTCTGTTCAACGGAGGCAGTTCATATTGCAGATTACATATAACGATACAAGAGACTTCCATACTAGGCATATACATAGCACCTCATAATAATGTGAATGAATTTCTAGATTATATAAATAACTGGTTAAATGACAACAGATACACTGACATAATAGTGGTAGGGGACAATAACATAGACACCAGAAAATCGAGTCTACTTACCAATAAATACCTAGATGGCATGACACAAGCGGTATTGGAATCGAATATATATGTGTTTACAAGAGAAGAAATATCAGGAGGGAAACTAACACAATCGTGTCTAAATCATATACACATACGAACTAGAGAGGGTACGTCTGAAGGGCAGGACATTTCCGGAAAAGTATCCGATCTTCACTTCGTAGCAGCAACCATTGCGGGATTTTTTAAACATACTAATACTAAAAAATATCAATTGCTCATTTATTGGCTCTAAGAAAGTGGATCGATATATCGAAGATATGGACTGAAACGAAGTTGCTAATGGACCAAACCACGAAATATTACCTGATTATTTCGTTAACATATTAAAAGATATTTATGCAAAATCAACTTCAATATGCAGAAAACAATGCGAAGCACGCAGCGCTCACTGCATACGTTCCCGGTGAAGATTACTGTTGGCCAAGCTGCCACGGCGACGGCAGCTTGCGACGTGGGGAGTGACGTCACTAGCCTTTCCTTACATAAAAGAAGAACTCCGCCTATACCCCGTTTCACTCCATGCGTACGGTCGCAGCGGATGCTAGTGGAGATATGTCTTAGCCAATCCCGCCCTGTGGACGTGGCCCGTGATACGCTTTCCGCTCGTCGCTGTGCCCGTTCTTACGTCGTCACGTGACACTCACGCGGCCTCCGATTGGCTCCGATGGCTCGTAACATCCGGGCTGCGCCTAAACGTAAGATGAAGCGGAGGTCTATACTTCGTCTCACCCTACGATGGACTAAAGGCAGAAGCTACGAACCGCCAGATCCAATCACGAGCCACTTAGACATTGCGTGGTATTTCGCTTCGATGCACGTATTGGTGCCCGCGTCTCGGATCACTGATGGGAATGGGCGGACAGTGGTTCGGATCGAGCAATGAGTGACTCAACAATTTTACATTGCAAAGAAAGCCACGACGTACTGGCTCTTTGCAGTGTCGAAGCTATAAAAATGACGCAGCGTTTTTGGATTCGGAGCATTATTCGTCCAAACCTAATCAATGCTAAGCGTGTCATAGTTTAGCGTGGAACGTGATTGGACCTGGCGGCCCGTGGCTTTGGCCTTTAGTCCATCGTAGGATGAGACGAAGTATAGGAACTGATTTCATTGTTGCTGCAGCACCGCGATAAATAGGCCACGCATAGTTAGACTCCCGAGGAGCAGTGTGAATACTAGGAGCGGAAAAGGGAAAAGAACGGCAATACGACGTGCGGCGGCGTACTGCGACCGCGGCGGCATTTCGCATAGTGCAGTAGGCAATCGTTGCAGGTGACAAGCTTCGCTGACCAACCACCTTCACAGCGCGCGGATTGGAGCCGCAACTTGTTTTTTTTCTTGCGGTAACGTTCGCTGCAATTCACTTACTATATGTTTCTTGTAATCGCAAGATTTCAATCATACGCTTCCGAAAAAGCTAAAATTATTGGGTTGAGTTTTTTTACGTAAAACATCGCTCTGTCTGCCCGTACGCCGCTCTCCGTCTGGGTTGCACCAACGTTGGACACTTTTTATTCCAAAACAGCTAAAAAAGGTGCCAAGATACCAGAAGGATTAGAATGTCAACGCGCTCAGCGACGTTTTGACTGCCGAGCTGTCGAGAGTGCCTCTTTTTCTGTGTACGGGTTGCTGCGACATAGACACCTGTGGCTCTGCCGTTCTGTAGTGGCGTCATCTAGCCACGACAAAGCACCCCCTTCCCAATTCAGAGCTTTACGCGCGCGTGCTTGTAAAAAAAACGTACTATGAACAGAAGGCTATCTAATCTATGATATTTTTGTTTCTAGATTGGGGTTATTACTAGTCCGGCATATGACTGTTTATTTATCCTACTTTATTTCACTTTCTCTGTTTCTCTCTCGGTTTCACTGCGTAACGAGCTTGAACATGTGTATGCGCTTACGAGTTTCTGTAATGAAAAGGTATAAAAGTGACTGTGTAAATAGCGAGAAGTGCATGTACCACTCTAATCGTATGGGATGAGGCCCAGATGTTCGCTATGACTCGGCTAACTATTACCGGGACGCGCGTATATACATTTTGCGGAGGACACAGAGCCGCGAGGGGAAAAGAGAGAGAGAGAGGAGGAAAGGGGAGAGAGGCCCGCCGTGATTGGCCCTTGTAGTCACGTGGTACGCGCGCCCGGCTATTCCGGCCGTCACCCCCCGCAAGCCTCGCCCGCGAGCAGACGACGACGCCGCCTTTGGCTGCTCTGGCTGCCACGCCGGCCCCGCCGAAGTCAAAGGTAGGCCGGCGAGTGTGTAATCCAGAAAACTGAAAATTTAGAAGTGAGATCGGCGCTCTCACAGTAGACAACACGCCCGCGACTCCCAATGTACAACCAGCGAACCTAGGCAGACTGGCAGAGCACATAGCTACTCGCTCCCTTAGGCTTAGCGCGTGCAGGGGGGAGCGCCGAAGTTATTTACGGTGTACAGATCTATTTTTCCTCATCACCTCACGCCCAGGCGTACACGCCGATGCCGCCAATGTTTTTGTCGCGTTACGGCACTGGCGCAGCACAGCGCGGTGCCGCTAGCTAGTTGTTTGCGTTTAACCGATTTCTTGATCGCCAACTGCTGGATTCCAGCCATTATCAAACGCCTTTCCGACTTTCGCGATTGACGACTAGCCTCCGTGGGTTCTAAGGACGCGAGCGAACGCCCTAATATTTGCACGCGCATATGCTGCACGAACAATTTCCTACTTGAGA